>QKWP01000347.1:162661-190993 GCA_003550325.1 Gigaspora rosea | reverse complement strand
TTTTTTTTTTTTTTTTTGAATTAACTCTTCGTTGTCAAATAATTGATAGGCTGTTAGATGTCTTTGTTGTTGTTGGAGCCTTCACAAGCATGATTTCGCCACCTTAGTATTGTTATTGAAACTTTGTTGGTGGGTTTTGTCACTTTTGGCGTCGTCATTGGAGCCTTCAAGAGATTTTGCCACCCTAGTATTGTCCTTGTAGACTTTGTTGGCGGGTCTTAAAGCTTCTAATTTCATTGTTTTTTGGGCTTTTTTTCATTGAATATGAATATAATGAAGCCAAAGAAAACTCTAGTGGAGGTTCGAAGTGGTTCTAATATGCAAGTCGAATTATATAGATTATATTTGTATCACACTGTTTTTAAGACAATATAGATTGACTGATTGTAGGATTTGATTATCAAAAAATGTATGGAAACAGTAGGAACGAATGACACAAATAGATGTTTGTTTAGAGAGCCTCGATAATTCTAAAGATATAAAACAAGAATTTTTTGGCCTTTTTTTTTTTTTTTTGTTTAAGTATGAAATTGGTACTGGGCATATGGGTCTATAATATTAAAATATTGTAATTAACGTGTTACACTATAATAAATTATAATAAATTAAAAAATATTAAAGTATTTTTGCATTTAAAAATAATTGGGTTCGCAGATCTGAGCTGAATAAAGGTTTGAAAATTTTTAATTATTTTTTTAATATTTGATTCCCCGTCTTGTTAGTATGGTTTCAGGTTACATAAAAGTAGCTGATCCATCTGACGTGATTATGTGTTCATATAATCAATGAAAATAATGATCTTGTGACTTTCTTGCAATTTGATTGGCCGAAAGGCCAGATATATATAAGTTATATATCTCCGGCCAGAAATGCCTAGAAAAACTATAATATTAAGCAATATATAGATATATATAAATATCCTTTAAACTATCCAGCAGGTATATATACTTGTTAAAATACTTTTTTTATATTTTTTCACAATAACTTAAAATGTTATTATGTAGGTATTCCTATATTTCTAAGCTAAAATAAAAATTTGTGATATTTTTAATTAATATTAAGTAAAATTTTTAATTTAACTTAAATAGTATTAAAAATATTTAGTTTGAAATATAACCAATTCTAAAATTTTACTATAAAATTTTTAAAATATTTTTTATTATTTTTAAATTTTTATATATTTATATCTAAAAAAAATCTTTGCTATTACTATATGTTTTTGAAAATAAGCTATCTTTTTTGCTGATTTTTAACAAAAAAATTTCAGATAGCTTATTTTTGAGTCATTTACTATTTAAGTAATTTAAAGCACAACAAAGAGGTAGTTTCATTAGTGAATTATATATACGTAATCTTATGTAAGATATTACGGCCTGTAATATTATGAAAATCTTACGATTGATGAGCATATTACGTAATATATTACGTTATATTATGGGAATATTATGGTTATTATTTTGAAATATTTCGAAATATATTGCGAAATCAAATTACCTCCTCTACAGGGATCGCGTACTCATGCAGATCAATAAACTAATGCGTGTAGGAGGTAATATTTTGATATTTTCACATTGTTTCACAATATTTTGCAAATTTTCGCAAATTTTCAAAATTTTTTAAAAAATAAATAAATGATATACATATTCACATAATCATGCTTTTTACAGGTTTTTGCAATATTTCGCACAGTTTTGCAATTTAATATAAAATTTTTATTTATTTATTATTATTATATATTATATTTTAAATACATTTTTAATTAATATTACATACTTTATTATATTTTACATATTATTTTTACATTATTACAAATATTTTATACTACTTTTGCACTTCATCACATCTAATTCTATTACTATATACAAAAAATTAGCTCTATATACTTATTTTTGCTCACCCTATAGTTAGCTATTATCTTCGCTTTTTTGTTTTCTATTGTTTTTGAAAATGTCAAAAGTTGTATTTGGCATGCGCAAAATTTCGAAAAGTTGTTGTTTTTCTTGCAATGTGCTAAAATAAAATAAATTAATAAAAAAAATTTAAAAATAAACCAAAAAAAAACAAACCAAAAAAACACAAACCAAAAAAAATTGAAGCGAAACCTTGCAAGAACTTGAAAAACTTGCAAAAATTAGCAAAAACTTGTGAAAACTTGCACCCATTTCTTAAAGAAGCGTTTTTGAAAATTTAGAAATTGCTAGGGGCAGTGTTGTCACTTGGACGTTTTTTGAACACTTTGGACATTTTTTCAAATTAAAATTACTTAAAATTTTATTAAGATAATCTATTTTAATTTTTTCACCAATGAGTCCAGCACCTAAAAAAATATATAATTATATATTTTTTTAAATTACTTTATTGATTAGTTAAACATGGGACATAGGCTTGGACGATTTTGGACAATCTTGGACGTTGGACAAAAAACATAGTATGGACACGTCCAAGTAACAACACTGGCTAGGGGTGTGTTCTTGAAAGTGTCGGAAGTCGTAATTGACATGTGCAAATGTTTCAAAAAGTTTTTGTTTTTCTCACAAAGCCAAAATAAAATAAATTAATAAAAATAAACTAAAATAACAAAAACAAAAAACACGAACCAAAAAAATAAATGAAATGAAACCTTGCAAGAACTTGCAAAAACTTGCAAAAACTTGCATCCATTTCTTTAAAGAAGCGTTTTTGAAAATTTAGAAATTGCTGGTATGTGTTCTTGAAAGTGTCGAAAGTCGTAGTTGGTATGGACAAGGTTTTGAAAAGTTGTTAGTTTTTTTTGCAAAGTGCTGAAATAAAATAAATTAATAAAAAAAATTTTAAAAATAAACTAAAAAAACAAAAACAAATAACACGAAACAAAAAAATAAATAAAGCAAAACCTTGCAAAAACTTGCAAAAACTTGTGCCCATTTCTCTAAAGAAGCATTCTTGAAAATTTAGAAATTGCTGGGGGTGTGTTTTTGAAAGTGTCAGAAGTTGTAGTTGGCATGTGCAAGATTTCGAAAAGTTAGTTGTTTTTCTTGTAAAGTGCCGAAATAAAAATAAAAGAAAAAAATTTAAAAATAAATAAATAATAAAAAAATGAAAAAAACAAACGAAAACAAAAAAAACAAATGAAAACAAAAAAAACAAACGAAACCAAAAAAAACAAACGAAACCAAAAAAACAAACGAAACAAAAATGAAAAAAAACAAAATAGAAGATTTAATTATAAACAAAAGATTTAATCTGATCTTGTAGTTCAGAATTTGAACATCATCAAACTATTTCAAACTATTTCGAAAAATCAGTCTAATGCGCGATCCAGGTTACAGATCTACTGATTTAGCTTGGTTTCTTAGTCCTAAAATATTTTGAAAGAGTTCGAAATATTCATAACATATTTCAAAATATTTTGAAATTACTTTCGTAATATTTTGAAAATTTGATATTTCAAAATATTTCGAAATATATTACGTAATATTTTGCTTATATTACGGATCATAAGATTTTACGTATGATTATGCTATTATAAATTTGCTGATATTATTTTCGAATACAAAACTCAAACAAGTAAAATTTATAACAATTAATAAATATGCTGTTGGTTTCCTCTAGCCTTCTTAAACTAAAAATTTAACCTTTTAGTTTAAAATAGAAAAGTATGAGTTGAAATGTTACATCTTCTTTCTGTATCAGTTTAATTGTTAGCCCTGACTGCAAGTGATAGGCTTGCCCTATTGCATAGATTATTAGATGATTAGTTAGAAATTTTAAATATAGTATTTCTTTATATATCATCCTGATATAATTGTAACTTACTATCCTATTTCTGTACTTGACATTAATAAATAAATAAAAAAAATAAAAAATAAAAAAATAAATAAATACGCTGTAGACAATAAATAAATATGCTATAGACAATAAATAAAGGGAACCGCTATTTACACCATGGTTTTTGCTATTTGCACCATGGATTTTGTGTAACAGTAGATCATCAATCAACATTTTCTATTTGCACCATGGTAATATATGTTGCACCAATAAAAACTCGTCTTTTTTGTAAATTAACAGTTATTGGCGCTATTAATGTTGTGTAACATTATACAAATCTTCTTTTGGTAGCCTAATCTAATGCGGGCCAACCCTAACCCTAAATTTATAATGCGGGCAAACTCTTACCCTAATGTTTTAAGGCCTTAACATAATGCGGGCCAGATTTTCGCAATTTTGTGTAACCTTGGGCTATACTCATATTGCACCAATAAAACTCGCCTTTTTTGTAGATTAACAGTTATTTGCGTCACTAATGTTGTGTAACAGTACACAAGTCTATTTTGGTTACTTAATCTAGTAGGCCTGCTAACCTAATTTTATAATGCGGGCCAACCCTTATCCTAATTTTTAAGCCCTTAAAAAATTAGGGTAAGGGTTGGCCCGAATTATTAAATTAGGGTTAGGGTTGGCCCGCATTATAAAATTAGGTTAGCAGGCCTACTAGATTACCAAAACAAGATTTGTGTAATGTTACACAACATTAACGGCGCGAAATAACTATTAATCTACAAAAAAAGACGAGTTTTTATTGGTACAACATATATTACTATGGTGCAAATAGAAAAGGTGATTGATGATCTAATATTACACGAAATCCATGGTACAAATAGCAAAAACCATGGTGTAAATAGCGGTTCCCTAAATAAATATGCTATAAACAATAAATAAATATGTTATAAACAATAAATAAATATGCAGAAAAATCGAAAGTAATTTATAAAGCAATATGGTGTGGCGACTTAGAGAAGTTGTCAGGTTGTCATGCCTCCAAGTGACAGGTCAGAAGTTCGAATCCCACTGGCGACGTTTTGAAAAATAGGCCTGTGTTACGGTGACTGTGGCTCAAGATCGGTTGAGTAAAAATACCTGTAATCTTGGTTACACCATCTTGAATGGAAGCTTCTGAGCGAATTAGTGTACTGTTACACCAACAAATCCAGGAAACTGAAAAAACAGAAACCCCTTGGCAAATCCCGAGTAAAAAGGTAGACGGATGGCTACGACGGTGCTACTGGAAAAGGTGGGTGCCGGGCCAGACCACGAACATTACGAGGGTTGTAGTAGGCGATATCAGCGGTTCACAGAAATCCGGACTGAGAGTATATGGGTAAAGCCATAGCATCGATTGCTAAAAGAAACCGTACGATTAATTGTGTAGGACATGTATCGTTCTGGTAAATTCTATATCAACCGGTTTGTTTGGCATAGTGCAGCAGGTCGTGCCTGGGAATTCATCCAAAAGAGGTGTTATGCCGGGTAATGTCGGAGGTTAAGTATTAGGGGATTGATGGGCTTAGCGGATAATCAGTGGATTTAAATTAGGCAATTCCTGTAGTTGGGTTACAGGTATGGTAGCTAGTATGGAACCTTAGGGTGGACCACTTAAATTAGACACCAAAAGTGTACGTGTAGCTAGTTGTATTCTCGTTACTGCTATAAAGTACATCATATCTTAAGAATCCTAATAAACACTTGTCGGCGAGACTGCCTAAGTTTAAAAAAAAAAAAAAAATTTATAAAGCAATTTTCAGTTAATCGATTATAATCACTATATAGTAAACTTATAATTTTTGTTTTTTAAGTTTAGAGGCCGTGTACTATGGCCGGGATTTTATTATGAGTTATAGTGACGTAATATTTGTTACATGAATGAGGATACAACTAGCCACATGTGCACTTTTGTGTCTAATTTAAGTAGTCCGCCCACAGGTTCTACACTAGCTGCTATATCTACAACCCAACTACAGGAATTGTCTATTTAAACCCTCTGGTTCATGGTCCTCCTATTACTACCGACGCACTACATTTAATGCAGATGTTGTAGGCTACAACCCTTTTAGACATCAACGACCTAAGGGCTACTTTACCCTTGACAAGAGTCTACCGGAACACCTTCCATGTCCTATACATGTACCATTGCCTGGATTTGGTAACTGAGGCTACCTGCCCTTATTAGGTTCGTTCTGATCGAAGTATCCGCCTTCTCTGGCGCATACCATAAGGACCGATTTTCACTACCTCCTAACTCAGGTCTTGCCAAACAGGTTCCTGTGGGTTTTTTCCGGTTCCCTGGATTTGAGATGTAACACATACATCATTGCGCCCGCAGGCTTCCATTCAAGATGGTGGAACCAAGGTTACAGGTTTAGCGCCCAACCACTCATAAGCCACAATCATCGAACGCAGATTTAACTCCAAAACGTCGCCAGTGGGATTTGAACTGTTAACCTGCCGCTTGGGGTGACACCTTGACCACTTTTCTAAGGCGCCACACCCTATAGTAAACTTATAATTTTACTAAACAAATCAATTAAAGTTACTTAAGTAAACTTGTTTAGCAAATTAAAATACACATAGTCTAAAAATTTATATAAATCGAAGAACTTTTTATTATTTGACCTTTAATTTTTATGCTTAATGGCCTGTTTTTAAAAAAACATAAAATTAAATGTAAATAATAAAAAGTTATATTAGCTAATTTGTGAACTTGCAGATATTTCTTGATCTACTGGTCTGTTGTGGATAATTTAATTACCAAAATGTCTATCTCGATGAGATGATTCTAATAAGCCCAAAATCACTAAAATCCAATTACAGGATCCCAAGAACGTTCAAGATTTGCGCAATTTTAATAGTGCTTTTTAGAATTACTATATAAACACATTTAATGTCAAATAACTTTTGATCTATCAATCTGCTTTGGATGATTTAACTGCCAAAATGATCTTCTCTATGAGACGATTCTAACAAGCTCAAAATCATTAAAATCTGATTACAGAATCCTGAGATCATTAAGGGTCTGTACTATGAAACAATCAACTAAAAAATGAGTTGTCATATATACAACAGGACTCCGAAATATACATATATAGGTCAGGTATTAGTTTGCTTATTTTTGGTGTTTTTATATAGATTTTTTCTATTTATAGGGGATGCAAAGCTATGTACTCACATGATGAGATTATTGAGAGCCATAATTATTATATACAATAACTGTATATACGGTACATACTAGCGTATATATGCATGCATTTTCTTGTAGTAAAATCTATTGCTATTTTTTCTTTTCTACAAAATACAATACTTCAATACTTTTTTTTTAAAAAAAATTTTTTTCATTAAGCAGGTTTTTTCAAGTCTTTGTATACTTTTTCATATTAAAGTAGACTGCCTAGACCTGCGAGTCGATAGTGTAAGTGATTATACTCCCAGGTCGCCAAATATAAGGTCGCCGGTTCAATCCCTACTAAGGACCCCGAACAATATATATAAAGGTTACATTAGCTTTAATATAAACTTTTTAAAATTTTTATCCACTTTTTATCAGAGCTAATTAGGCATATTTTACATATAAGCTTTAATATTTAATAAATTTTAACCAATTATCAAATATAACAACACTTTTTTTAAAAAATTTTACTCAAAAAAAAAAATTTTTTTCAAAAAAAAAATTTTCTTAAAAAAAAAATTTTTTTTAAAAAAAACTTTTCTCAAAAAAAAATTTTTTTCAAAAAAAAATTTTCTTAAAAAAAAAAAACTTTTTCTCAAAATAAAATTTTTCTCAAAAAAAAAAATTTTTTCCAAAAAAAAATTTTTTTCAAAAAAAAACTTTTCAAAAAAAAAATTTTTTTTAAAAAAAACTTATTAATTTTATCCACTTTTAATAATATAACATTAAAAGCTTTTATCCACTTTTAAATATAACCTTTTGACCAATATCCACTTTTCAAATATAACATTTTTGTAAAAAATCCCTACTAGCAGACAAAAAAAACTATACTCGATCATGAGACAGATGAGGCTGAACTAGAATGCTAGGACTGCGATTGGTTAATTTAACTATATTTATTCGTAGTTGTGCTAATAAAGAAATAATGGACACTTCCAGCTAGTGCTTCTACAGACCAGACTCGAACTAGACTTTAGTCAAGTCTGAGTCTGGTCTGATTTTCGGACCAGACTCAGACTTTTATATTCAGACTTTTTAGTTAAATCTGAGTCTGGTCTGGGTCCGGTCCGAAGTCTGCAGACTAGTTTGAGTCCGAATATATTTATATGTATTTTTTGGTGCTGAACAAGTTTACTTAATGTATTTTGTTAAAATAAATTAGTAAAATTTTACGAATCATAAGATTTTATAGAATTTTATTAATAAAATTTTATAAAATCTTATAATTCGCAAATATTTATTAATTAATTCTAACAAAATGCACTAAGTAAACTTGTTCAGCACCTAAAAATACATTAAATCGGCAGAGTTGTTTATATTTTACTTGAAATTTGGAGATAAGATGTTAAAATTTGTCTTTTTGATCAAAAATCCAAAATTGTGCATCAAATCTCTAAATTACAAGTAAAATAAAAACAAAACAGTCGTTTTGATGCATGTTTAGGTGTTGAACAAGTTTACTTAGTGAATTTTGTTAGAATCAATTAATAAATATTTGTGAATTATAAGATTTTATAAAATTTTATTAATAAAATTCTATAAAATCTTATAATTTATAAAATTTTACTAATTTATTCTAACAAAATGTACTAAGTAAACTTGTTTAGTACCAAAAAATACATATAAATATATTCAGACTCAGACCAGTCTGCAGACTTCGGACCAGACCCGGACCGGACTCATAGTTGAGTCTGAGTCTGGTCTGAAGTCTGAAATTAGTAAAATTTAGAGTCTGAGTCTGGTCTGATCCCGAACCAGACCTAGACCGGACCAGACCTGGACCGGACCTAGGAGCACTACTTCTAGCGAAATTTCGGTTGAACAAAAATGTATACTTCTAGCGAAATTCTGGTTGGATGGTATTACGACAAAAAATAGCAAAGCGTACTAATCTGATAAAGGAAAAGGATCTAGATGAACTCAGGATGGTTCCAGTCCTAAACCGAAATGAAAGAAGACCAAAAAATTTTGGAAAGGCTGAAGGAAAAAAGTACCGAGAATGTTCTCTCCTATAAGTCTTGTTGCCCTGGTCAGTATAGATGACTAGAGGACCTGGACGAAAGTTGAAAGATGAAACTTTGGAAGACCAAAGAAAGGAAGTACTGAAATATGGTCTATTGTTGTTCTCACTTGTCCCGGTCAGTACAAACGACTAGAGGTTCCAGAAGAAGTTGGAAAACTGATAATACCGTCGAAGGGCTGGATAGCTTAATTGAGGAATATCTAGGTGTCTGAGTATAGAATTAGGTTATACAACTAGCTAAATATAGTCATAGAATGTATTACAAAAATGTATAAATAACAAAGACCTTAATAAAAAAGAGCACCAACAGTGCCCTTAGTGAAGATAGGTAGCTAGGGAAATTTAAAAAAAAAAAAAGTGGACTACCTATATATAAATATATCTCAATTTTTCAAACCAAAATTTAAAAGAACTTTATAAAAAAAAACCTTGAAAATTTTTTAATAGAGTGAACTTCAATAAACATACCGGTGTCTCTGATTTTTTTTTAAAAAAAACTTTTTTTTTTAAAAAAAAGAAATCCCTTGAAGTTATGAATCCGAATCTAAATTTAACCCCTGACTATACATGAGGACGAAAGCATTTCGGTTTTCTAAAACCCAAAATTAAAATTTGAAGACGAAATTGTTTTTGACCTATTTTACTTGAAAGACAAAATTATTTGATACTTTTTTTAAATAGACGAAATTATAAAGAACATATCTATATAAATTTTATTGCTTTTTCTTATAAAAACTTTTAATTTTTTCTAATAAAAACAAAATAGGCCTTTTTCAAAAATCAATTTTGGTAGCATCACTACCCCTGACCAGAAATGTAATATCCTTTTTAATATTTATCAACTGGCTGAAATTCCACTAAACAAGTTTGATAGTAATTAGTGGCCTCTAGTCTCAATATCTGGTTCAATATAATTATAAGAACCATACAAATGGAAACTCGTGAAGGACGTATAACTGCTGGTTCATCAAACATTACCCATCAAGTATACAAAAAGAAGGAATACCAGATAAAAAAGATGAAAAGCACAAAAAAACTAAGGTTTGGCCTGAGAATCTATGCTCTGCCAAAATTAAAGTATTTAGAATTGTTACAGAAAGAAAGTTTAGGTTGAATAGTATAAAGAGTCACCTGATCATACACATACACTAGAAAATAATGAAAGGCTTAAACAATCAGAAGCAGTTTGGGTTTTAGTTGAGAAGGAAGCTATAAAAAACTATTCGCCTCCAATAATAGTTAATGCTATTAAAGAATATGGAACTGAGAAGCTAGGTCACAGAAAAAGCCTGAAAGAATTAAGGAGCAAGGAAGTTACCAATATACAAAATAAAGTTCAAAGTTTCCAGGAGGCCTTCTTATTGATAAATCAAACCTAGAGTTGGATATTTGAGAAGTGGTTTCTTTTTTAGAAAATCATGAATATCAGGTTGAGTGTTATAAAATTACAAATAAATGTACTTGTGGTTTTGTTTTCACACATAACAGCTAATTAGAAAAACTTAAACGTTTTGGATGGTTTACTTCTTGATGACCAACAAATATAATTGACATAATTGGCACTTATTTACCTTGTACATTCGCGATAGTTATGGATATTGGAACATTAACTCCTATTTTTATATAAATAATGAGGAAAGTAGTACAGTTGCAGAAGCATTAAAAATAATAAGGTGTTTTGAATGCCAGTGGATGCCTCGATACTTTCTTATTGATCAAAGCAATAGAGAATCCAATGCTATTGAGTTGGCTTTCCTGGGTTTTCAAGCAAGTAAACAGGAATATGATATTATTTACTGTACTGTACTTGTAACACAAACCTGGTTAAATAGGGTATATGATATAAAAACCTGAAATAAAATAATTCATGCCATGCATAAACAGATATCGATCAGTTGTGAGGAAGTTATTAAACAAGCAGTTGCAGCTGACCTGTTCTCACTGTAAAAAAAATATATAGAATGAAATTGGGAAATTATAAGCATCTCTTGCAGGAGATACATATCTTATATCTCCTGCATTTACGTAATCTACTAAGGTATAAATAAACTGATCAACATAAAATCGGTGTTTTGCCTGTAGTGCCTTTTTGCTTTCATTGTTTGTCGTTTGGTGGTGCCTTTAGTCGTCGTTTAGTAATGCCTTTTATAGTGTCTTTGGTCATCGTTTGGTCATCGGGAAAATAAATAAGGCGCAGATTTGCACAAATCTGCGACCCTAGAAAATTTTAACAAATTTTGCAATAACTTGTGATCCAGTAGTTCAAATTTAACGATTTTGGTACCATTCGATTCGTCTCGATAAGACGGATCGAATGGTACCAAAATCGTTGAATTCCAATTACTAGAACACAGGAAAATCCCATTTATGTGAATTTTATAAACATTGAACGATCTTGCCAACTAGTGGTCCAAATTTAATGATTTTAGTACCATTCGATTCCTCTCTATAAGACGGTTCGAATGGTACCAAAACTGTCAAAATTGGATTACTGGTTAACAAGTTATTTGTAAAAAACAATTTGCGGCGCAGTTCTGCGCAGAAATTTAAAAAAGAAATTTAAATTTCTGCACAGAACTGCGCCGCAAATCGTGTTTTACATAACTTGTTAACCAGTGATCCAATTTTGGCGTTTTTGGTACCATTCGAACTATACATGAGGACGAAAGCATTTCAGGTTCTAAAACCCGAAATTAAAATTTGAAGACGAAATTGTTTTTGACCTATTTTACTTGAAAGACGAAATTATTTGATACTTTTTTTGAATAGACGAAATTATAAGGAACATATCTATATAAATTTTATTTGCTCTTCCTTATAAAAAATTTTAATTTTCTCTAATGAAGACGAAATAGGCCTTTTTCAAAAATTAATTTCAGTGCCATCACTAATTCGAACCATCTCATAGAGAGGAATCAAATGGTACCAAATCATTAAATTTTGACTACTGGTTGGCAGGATCGTTCGATGTTTATAAAATTCACATAAATGGGATTTTCTTGTATTCTAGTAATTGGAATTTAACGATTTTGATACCATTTGATCCGTCTCTTCGAGACGAATCGCATGGTACCAAAATCGTTAAATTTGGACCACTGGATCACAAGTTATTGCAAAATTTGTTAAAATTTTCCAGGGTCACAGATTTGTGCAGATCTGCACCTTATTTATTTTCCCGATGGTGGTGCCTTTGGTTGTCTACTTATATGTACTTATGTTTTAGTTTGGTGGTGCTTTTGGTTGTAGTTTGTTAGTGCTTTTTGTCACTATTATTGTGTGGTATTTTTTTTTGTACTTTGGTTGTTGTTTTTGCAATGCTTTTCGTGTACTAATATGCACTAACATTTACTAATGTGTACTATGTTTTGGTAGTGCCTTTGGTCGTCCTTTGGTCATATCTTTGGTCGTTGTTTGGTAGTGCTTTTGGTCATGTCTTTGGTCGTTGTTTGGTGGTGCCTTTGGTGGTTCTTTGGTAGTGCCTTTGGTTGTCGTTTGGCAGTACTTATGTGTACTCACATGTTGTCATTTGGTGGTGCCTTTGGTCGTCGTTTGGTAGTACTTTTGGTCGTGCCTTTGGTCGTCGTTTGGTGGGTATTTTTTTTTTGTGCTTTGGTTGTCATTCTTGCAATGCTTTTTGTATGCTAACATGTACTAACGTTTACTAATGTGTACTATGTTTTGGTAGTGCCTTTGGTCATCCTTTGGTCATTTCTTTGGTCATCATTTGATAGTGCTTTTGGTCATGTCTTTGGTCATCATTTAGTGGTGCCTTTGGTCATGCCTTTGGTCGTCGTTTGGTGGTGCCTTTGGTCGTGCCTTTGGTTGTCATTTGGTGGTACCTTTGGTGATCGTTTGGTGGTACCTTTGGTTGTTGTTTGGTGGTACTTACGTGTACTTATATGTTGTTGTTTGGTGGTACCTTTGGTTGTTGTTTGGTAGTGCTTTTGGTCATGCCTTTGGTCGTTGTTTGGTGGTGCCTTTGGTTATGCCTTTGGTCATTGTTTGGTGGTGCCTTTGGTTGTGCCTTTGGTTGTTGTTTGGTAATGCCTTTGATGGTTGTTTGGTGGTGCCTTTAGTTGTCATTTGGTGGTACTTATGTGTACTTACATGTTGTCGTTTGGTGGTGCCTTTGGTTGTTGTTTGGTAGTGCTTTTGGTTATACCTTTGGTCATTATTTAGTGAGTATTTTTTTTGTGCTTTGCTTGTTGTTCTTGAAATGCTTTTTGTGTACTAACATGTACTAATATTTACTAATGTGTACTATGTTTTGGTAGTGCCTTTGGTCGTCCTTTGGTTATATCTTTGGTCGTCATTTGGTAGTGCTTTTGGTTGTGTTTTTGGTCATCATTTGGTAGTGCCTTTGGTTATGCCTTTGGTTGTTGCTTGGTGGTGACTTTGGTTGTGCCTTTGGTTGTCGTTTGGTGGTGCCTTTGGTCATCTACTTACATGTACTTATGTTTTAGTTTGGTGGTACTTTTGGGTCATAGTTTGAGAGTACTTTTTGGTTGTAGTTTGGTGACGACTTTTGGTCACCGTTTGTTGGTGTTCTTGGTTATTATTTGGTAGCACTTTCATTGTATTTTTAATTTGTTTTGTTGTGCTCTTTGTTATAATCTTTTTTATCTTTATTTTTTTTCTTGTACTTTTTACTACTTGTATTTTTTTTAATAAAAAAATATTTTTTATAATAAATAAAAAAATTTTGAATTTTTTAAAATTTGGACCAATCATATTTAGGCATTATGAGAGATATATAAGATATATATCTCTTGCAGAAGATGCCTATAATTACCCAATAAAATTATACCAAAAATACCTGTCAATGGGCTCTTTGGGCTTATTAATATTTACTACTTCTTTTGCAAACAACTTCTACCAACTCTCTAAAATCATATCACAGTGAATTAAAGCGAATGATTTTCTCTCACCATGGCCTAATTGGTGCATGCAATAAAGTTATAATACTTGATATTAAAAAATGATTTGATTCAGAATATGTAGTCTTTAAATTTCTTACTAAGAAAATATTAATAGTTGGAATCAATCATGAAATTCTTGACAAAATTCATAAACTTCCCTACTTCATTCAATAAATAGTTGCTGATGAGGTTCTTGTCGTTAAAAAAAGGTTAGAGAAAAGTAAAGAACCTTCAGATTTGGTGTCATTAGACTACTATTGTCTTTTTTTTAGCTGTTATTTACTACTTTGCAAGTAGGGTTCCTCAAATTCAAATCAAATCAAATATTGGATCAATCTGAATTTGATCAAATCAAATTGACCCTGATTTGAATTTGATTTAATTCAAATATTTGAATTTGAATTTGATTTGAATTTGAATTTTTAATAGTAATTTTCAAATCAAATCAAATATTTGTCAAATCAAATCAAATTTGGCCATATTTGAATTTGATTAAATCAAATATAGTCAAATTTGAATTTGAATTTGATCAAATATTTAATTCAAATATTTGAANTGAATTTGATTTGAATTTGAATTTTTAATAGTAATTTTCAAATCAAATCAAATATTTGTCAAATCAAATCAAATTTGGCCATATTTGAATTTGATATATAAGAACCTAACTATTTATATATTGAGGAAGAGGGAGGGGGTAGGCCTCTGATAAAAAATAATCAGGTGATTAATGACACTGCTTTTACAAGCATATTTTTCACGACCAAATTTATGGTACGAATAAGATATTAACTGCTAATGCTTGGATAAGATTTCAACAAATGTTTGAAGATAGTAGGTTTGAAATATATTTGCATCAAGAATTAGTTGAAATCGAAAAACTAGAGAAGACTAAAGCAGAAAAGACCGCTAAAAATAAACAAATGATCGTGAATAAGCTAATGGAGCATGTACATAATGCATACTAAAGGGTTGAGGAAGAAGAAAATACCAAACAAACAAATACTTTATTAAAGAATTAAATTCTTATATAGAGCCGATCTTAATAAATCATCGAATTTGTTAAAAAGACAAGTATTTAATAATTTACTATTAATTAAAATTTTGCATATAATTAGTCAAGGTTGTTGCTCAATTTTCAAAAGTTATTTCTTCGACAGGACATTACCTACCATTATATAGGGTTAGGTTTAGCATTTGACTAGTTGCGGTTATGCATTTTTTAGCAGATTGTTACCCTGTGTGATTGCAGGTAAGTAGCCTATTGGGAAAATAACTTTTGGGAAATTGTATCATAAATATTAGTCAATAGATTATTCATTATTATTTTTATTTTAGTCATACAATATGTATAAAGTTTTATATAATGGGCTAATAAAATGAAAAAAAATTAGGATTATGATTTTGTTAATCCGATCAAGAATTTTATTAGAATTAGGTTAGATAGTGATTAAAAAAAATAAAAAATAAAAGAATACTTAATATTGGTAAGGTTATGCAATAAAATTTTTTTAGAGTTTTATAATTAATTTGTAAAGTATTTTATGTTAAAAATGATTTAAAAGTTTATTACTCTAGTGATACTCTTGGCTACCGTTAATTTTATAATTTCTTCAGGGTTTTACGTGGAGGCATAGTTGGTGATCTTTTTATTAATGTCATGTATTTTTTATTGCATTTTTATGATTTTAATACTAGGCTAGTTGTACTACCTAATTCTATACTTAGTTACTCAAATACCCTTTATTTAATTATCCAGCCTGCTGGTAGTATTTGTTAGTTTTCAACTTTTGTTTAGTCTTTTGGTTGTTCGTTCCATAAAGGCAGCTCAGTACTTTATTCCGTTTATTCTTTTTGAAGTTTTCGATCTTCTTCCGTTTCAGGTATAGGACTGGCTATTTTGAGTTTGCCTAAAGTTCTTTTCTTTTATAGGTTGGTACTAATTGCCTTTTATGTTATTTTTTCTATTTAACCAGAATTTAACCAGAAGTATTCTTTATCCAACTAAAATTCTACTAAAAGTATTCATAGTTACTTTATTTAGTACCAAATACACATTTTAGAAAATATGGCTAAATCACCAATTATGGTTCTGGCATAGCCTCTTTTTGCTTTTGAAAACTTTGTATAGATGATCTAATTTGAACTAGTAACCTTGCAATTAGAACCTGAAAGCATAACTACAACACTATCAACCCACAGGTCTATAATCCTTATTTTTAAATATTAATATATAAAATTTTTTTTAAATATTTTAAATTTTGATAAAAATAGATCAGAAACAAAAATTTTAATATTTTAGTAGCCAAATATGTTTGCTAACTGCTGACAGTTTAAGTGATAAGCTTTTTATTATTATTGTTCAAAGCAAAGTAAAGGGCAATATATTTTTATGGTAGCCCTAAGGCTGGTAGGCTATTGAGAATAACCCTGGTAAAACTAATATAGTTTGGTCGGGTAAATATTAATAGGTGGAGCATTAATCAGAGTAGTTTAAATAGGCAGGTCCCGTAGTTGGTCTGCAGGTATGGCAGCTAGTGTAAAACCCTCGGGCGAACTACTTAAATTAGGCACCAAAAGTGCACATGTGGCTAGTTGTACACTCATTAATGTAACAAATATTATAAATATTTAATAAAACCTTACGGCCAAAGTAGACGGCCATTAAAAACTAAAAAAAAAAAAAAAAAAATATATATATATTTTTATAACAGCAAGTAATCATTTAAATTATATGAGAACTTTGTCCATTTGGTTTTATAATGCAATAATTTAATTCTGTTTTTCTTGTGCTTCAGACTTATACTAGTTTCTAGTTCCTAGTAATAACATATTAAATAGGTCTTCAAGTTTAAACTTTATATACTCCTCTGACAAAAATCACCAGATTTTAATAATCACAAAGATCTAATTTAATTTAGTAATGATCATAGCCATATATAAACCTATTTTTTTTAATATACAAATTGTTCTTTGTGCAATAAGTAAAGTTATTTATTATAATGATTTGCATATAATTTAAAAATTTTTAGAAAATTTGATAAATTTTTTTGTAACATATTTAGTAATTTAGACTAATGTAAACAAAAATAAAAAAAAAATAATTAAAATTTTTATACAGTAACACATTCTTGAACCATATTGTTAATATTCATTAGAGTTTTAATTAAAAGATGTTCTCCTAGTATCAAAGCATATAGGATTAAATTTTCACAGAAAAATTTCAAAAAGTCCTCGAGAATCATTGTTTTTAAATTATAAAAAATAGTTTTTGTATCTTAAAATTCTATATAATATAACAAAAACATGGTCCTAAAATAAAAATATATATAACGCGTTATTTAATATTATACAATACATATTTATTTTATTAGATTATTCTATTATAAATTTTACGATATTTTATTATTTAAGATTTTAAGATACAAAAAATATAATTTTTTTAAAATTAAAACACCTAATAAAAAACAATGATTCTCGAGAACCTTTTGGAATTTTTCTATGAAAATTTAATTCTATATGCTTTAAGGCTGGGAGAACAACTTTAATTAAACTCTAATTAAAATGTTAACAATACGGTTCAAGAATGCATCGCTATATAAATATTTTGATTATTTTTTTTATTTTTGTTTACATTAGTCTAAAATACTAAATATATCACGAATAACTTTATTGTGCAAAGAACGAAAAAAAAAATAGGTTTATATGGCTACAAATTAGGTTAGAACTTTGTGATTATTGAAATCTGGTGATTTTTGTTCATAATGTTTCAATTTTCTTTTTTTATTTAAAACCTACATAGTCATTTGTAATAAATATTTTGAGTAGTAGATTAGATTATTTTAGATTGTCTCTTAAAGTGAATATTAATACTCGTGTAAAGCCACTGTGTGATTTTTTTGGTACATTTTCAAAAACTACATGTGTACTTTAAAGTGTATAAGTTACCCGGCAATTAACATCAGCCAATCTTGTTCCAGATTTTCGGCGATGATAATTTGACCTAAGATTATGAAATTAATATTGACTAAAAATTATCCAAATTTGATTTTAAAATATATTTTTTTGCATAAAAATAATTTTCCGTGTCTCTGGTCAGAAAATCATGTGACAGTAGAATCGACCCTATGCCCTGGTGTTATAACTGAATAAGGTGTTGATTTTTATTAATGATTTTTATTTTTTTCTAAAAGCCAATAGCATTTCTCATTATGTACATATTCAATATAAAGAATTGGGCCTAATATATCGCACATATCTTGCCTAGTCGTCAAATCACCTAATTTTTTTAATTTTATGAAAACATTTTAAATAATTTATAGCCTTGATTTTGTTGATTAAAGACGGGATATATTTGAATTTTGATTATTATCCCAAATGAAGTAGAAGTCTTGATTCTCAAACTCAAGCTATGTAGTAATTATAGAATGTTCTTTTTGAAAAGCAACAAATTCTTCTTCTTTAGTTTTATATGACTGAACTAGTTGATCTATCGCTCTTTTAATCTTGAAAAAAATAACATAAATTCCATAAGAAAATTAATATATAGAATACTCAAAATTAATATATTAATTAAGAATACATGTACCCCATCGTGATTTGTTTGAAGAGCGGGCAACACATCTTTTACGGTACGTTCTACCAGCACACCACCCACAAGTCGAAAGCATTTCCGATCACCATTTAAAGGAGATATTGTGTCTATCACGGCCCTTTTTTAAATGGATTAAATCCATATAAAACAATCATAATATTTAATATAAATAAATTTATTATCAAACAATATGCTAATTGTACTCTACTTGTGCTCCTCGACTTCCGACTCAAGTTCGCCAATTTTTTGTGCAATGGTTTGTAATTCGTTTTTCTTGAGGTTAAATTGCGTAGTTACCTCTTTTTTAAAAAAGATAAACGTTAGTCATAATGAAATATTTCAAAAAATTTAAAGGAATAGTTATTTCTAACCTTGATTGGTAAGCTTCTTGGATTTGGAAGAAGACATTTTGTAAATTAAAATAATGCCGACGCTTAAAGATCATCATATTCGTTAATTGACCAATCATATACTTATTTATTTTGTACCACAAGATCCTTTATAAAATAGCAAAAGAAAAATTCGCCTTATAAAAATATTTTCATGAATGGTCAATCGAACTGATATAATGCTTGAACATGCTTGTAAGTGGGGCAGCTGTTCTGAAAAGTTCAATTCAGTGTCTTCTCTTTGGGAACATGTAGAACGTCACATTGATAATGCAGAACCAAGATTGATACACCTCGTGAACGATGATGGTAACAAATTGTATTGATCGGAGTTGATTAGTTACTTGCGATGTTAGTTTACAAGAGCCACGTGCCATATTGTAATATATTAGACACATTAGACACGCCTCAAGCAAAGATCCCGACATCTTCAGTCCCGACCACTTTAGCCGAAAAGACTCGAGGACCTTTCCAATCAACCTCTCTTCAAAATGCAAGTGTCCCAACAAACGTAGACAATCATTCCGCACAAATTACTAGTATCCAACAAAGTACAATACAATTTTCACAGCAACCATTAGGCAATACATATTTAATAAATCAAAGAAATCAAAGCAGCCAAGTTGCGTTCAATCCTCTTGGATTACAGCAAATAATTAGGCCAGGACCACAAGGCGTAACACAGGGCGTTCAGCCGGTAAATTTTGTACAACCAGTACAACAACCATATATTATAACAGCAGCAGCAACACCTCAAATTATTATGAGACCTACAACACAAATTTATGGGTTGCAGCATTATCAACCAACTATTAATCTACAGGGGGTTCATGCACCTCAACCGACAGCTATACCACCGGGAACACGACCGATTGCAATTGGAAACACATCTAATTCAATACCAACTACTGATTCAAGAGCTGCGGAATCAAATCGGGTATCCGTGGGTATTATCCGACCTCCTCATCAAACTATCGCACCGCAATCTTTGCAAATTACTAATCGTAATCCACCGGCAATTCAAAGAGATCCCCAATAAGGTATCAAATATATACTATATTTATTAGATGAATATCGTATTTTATACTAATAAATGCTTTAACCTGATAAAATCGGCCTAGGAATTTGACGACCCTCGATATTTTAACTAGTTTAGTGTCATGAACAACAACGACCTATCCAAAATAAATGATCGATCATAACAAAGTAATCGAATATCATGATGTTTTATATTTTATCAGTATTCAATTCTTTACATAAAAATTTGAATTATTTTGTGTTCCAGCCTTAATCTGCATTTTAATTATTTGAATTTTAATTTGAAAAGTTGGACTAGTCTTAGTTACATCCCGGCTTTTGTGTCCTGTAGTTTCTTTAGGCTTATTTAAGGTGATACAAAAGTTACATTTTTGATGCATCAGTAATTGTCCGGAGGGACTTTAGTAAGGTGATACAAAAGTTACATTTTTGATGCATCAATAATAGTTGTAGCGGAGGACTTTATATGGGATCGCCCACAGCAATGAGACAATCATGTGATTTCGAGAAAATCACATTTAAAGATCATCACATGATTAAGTTTACTTATAATTATTGCGAAAAAAATTAAAATTGCTCATTTTTTTTATTAACATATTTGATAAATAAAAAAAAAATTTAGATAAAAGAAGTTATAAACAAATTATTATTATAAAATCTCGAAATCTGATTGGTTGGCTCATTGCACCCTTTTGCTGTGGGGGGTCCCATATGTTTACGTAAAGTGATACAAAAGTTACATTTTTGATGTATCAATAATCGTAATATCAAAAATGTAACTTCTATATTTGGTGTCTGTCCGCATGTTATAATAGTTACCTTTTTGATGCATCATATTGATTTGAAAAAATTGTATTGCGCTTCGGACACAATGCCGTGCATTATCCTAGAACTGTAGTAATATCAAAATGTAACTTCTGTATTTGGTGTCTGTCCACATGCGTATAATAGTTACATTTTTGATGATGCATCGTGTTGTTTTGTTTTGTGTTGCATCAAAAAATGAAATTAGATCTTAGTTGTTATTGCGCTTCGGACACACAATGCTGTGCATTATTCTAGCTATAATTTCAACTTTGGCAATGAAAATGATTCTTTTTTTTTAAGTACCCTTTGTAAAAATGTTCATGTGCGATCATGGGATTTTCGTTTTTTTAATTATATTGTGTTAAAATAGATTTGAATTACGGGCTTTTTATAGATTGTTTATGTTTATATAATTTTAAGCATTGTTTTAAAGCATGTTTTCTCCTAAGCAGTTTTTTAGTGCTAGAAGCCTATATTAAAAATAAAATAGTATAATTTTAAAATTCTATTTGGCAATTTTGTAGAGCATATTATAAAAAACAAAATTATTTTTAGATTTTTTTCAAATAGTAATTATGGTTTTTATTGCCATTTAAAGTTGCAAAACTTAATTGCTTTGCACAAATGCTATATAGCTATACCTGGCTATAATTATACTAGCTATAATTACAATTTATAAAATTTATATTTTTATTAGGTTTCAACTTATTAAACATATATTAATTTGAACCTTTTTAAAAGCACAACCTCATTATAATCACTTTTTTATAGGCCCAAGGGTGTGATTATAGCCAGGTGTAACTGTATAATTTATATTATATATATATATTTTTGCCAATCCTGCTTTTATTAACTAGGAGATAGTAAAATCTATACATAATTTTGATATGTGGCTGCTAACTAAAATTCCTCTTCTTTTAATAAAAACACATTCATACTACTTGAAATCCTATATAATTTGTACATATATTATTTATATTAATAAATAATTTATTGGGATCACTTGTCCCAACAAAAATCCAAAACTGCCGGTATAAAATTTTTTGATATAACTACAAGATTAAATAGGGTGCACTAGGAACCCATAAGACAGCACCTGTCATTTAGAGGCAGAGCTCATAGACTACCTTTTAACTGGTTCAGAGTTTATCACTCACTGCGGAGGACGGCACTTGTCGTTTAGAGATAAAGATCATAGACTATCTGCTAACAAGCTTAGAGTTTATTACTTACCAAAGAAAAAAGTACCAGCCCAGCTCCAAAGGGGAGTTCCAGGTCTATATCAAGAAGTTTTACAAGAAGGAACCTACTCTCTCTAAAGAAAGCCACAAGTGAAAATTTTGGTATCGGTGGCTCCTTGGAATTTTTCAAAAAGTGGGCTTTTTGGCGTACTCCTCCAAAAGATTGGCAGTTTTTACTCTAGCCAAATTGGGAAAGCACCTACCATATTGGATTCAAGATCACGAGTTTACAAAGTAAACAATGAATGATACATGAGGTTTTTTGGAGAAACCACTCTAGAAATTTTCAGGAAATATTCTCGAATATTCCTTTCTTTTTTGTGCTCCGTTTTCTTTTTTCTTTTTCTTTTCTTTTCTTTTCTTCTAACATATGTATGTCATACTATTAACTTTTTTCGCTTTTTTTATCTTGTCTACTTATTTTTGGTTTTTCGTTTAGGTATTGCAGTTTTCTTCTTTTTTTACGTACCCTTTTTTCTCGTTGCTTCCCCTTATACCGTTTCGTATGCTACGATGTTGTTTTTCTTTTGTTTTTTTATGCAGTTATTGTTAGTTAACATCTCTGCTGGATCTAGGTGGAAGAAGTTTGAAAAAAAGTAGGTAGTTATAACTGGCTGTAGATTCAAGCCGTTGATCTAGTAGTTGGAGTTATTAGTAAGGTGAAATCTACTCTGGCAGGTCACAGATAAGTGCCTATGGTAACTGGACAAATTGTATTTTAATTGTAAGGCTTGAAAAGCTGGTAGTGAATAGACATTTGCATATGTAGTTCACTTCTATATAATAAAATATGATATGACCACCAGGTTAATTAACAAAAAAAAAAAAATAAATAATTTATTTATTATCTAAAGAGTAATTTATGAAACTTATAAATTTTACTATAGATTTATTATATTTAAAAAATTTTTTATTAGAATAATAATTTAAATCAATCAATCCTCTGTTTCAAAATTAAACAAAAAAAACTGCTTGATATATTACTCTATTCTCAATAAGAAACATACTAGTATTATTAGAGAAAAAGCAAGAGCACAACTTTTAAGATTAGTTTAAAAATTATTCTGGAAAATTTTTTTTAGCCCAAATTTTTCAAAAAAGTAGGCTTTTTATACATATTCTATAATATAAATTTTTAGTATCAACAAGTATATGTAAATAACAATTATACAAATATAGGGTATTATATATTAAAATAGCCTATTTTTATGTATATTTTATTTTGAGATAATTGAGTTTAATTATTTGTTTTGATTTTTGAACTGATTAAATTTCATGATTTTGATTGGTTAAATGTAACAAGTGACTTTTAAGTAATTTTGTAATTTATATAGCTTGTATAATTTTCTTTTACAATTATCTTAATTTTTTATTATACAAATTAACTTTTATTTATAATTGAAAAAATATTGATCATATCAAAATTATATAAATCTAATAAAAACTTATTTTTCAAAAAATTGCAAAAATATACTATTTTAATATATAATACTTCATATAGTTTAATTGGGTTCCAAGTAAACAAATATATAAAACAGAAAAAAATCAAAATAACAAATAAACAAAGCTAGAAATTGTTATTTCTACTATAGCATTTTGCAATTTTTACTATAGTTACACAAAATTTTCTATTTTTAGTAATCTAAATCTAATTCTAACTTTAACTCTTAAAAACTAATAAGTAAACCTTTGTTGGCTTCTAATTAAAAGTTGTAAAATTTATTTTTTGATTTTAATAGTAGTTAAATTATCAAAATTTATCTAGTAAATCTAGTGATGTGAATTCTACCAATTTGGCATATTCCTACCAGTATCTACCGGTAGGTGGTAGCTACCAGTAGCTACCACTACTGGTAAATCTACTAGTCATATAATAAATAAAATTTATTTGACAAGAATCTACAGTCACTTTCTCCAGACCACATCGATTTGGAGAAGAGTTTTTTACAAAAACAAGAAATTACTACAGAATATAAAGAAAAAAAGGCCGAACGTATAATAGAACAAAGGGCTCGTGCCCTATGAGTGAAAAGAAAATTTATGGTAGAGGAAGTTAAAGAAGAAAGTACTACAAAAATGGTAAAAAAAAGTAAAACCTCGTACACAACAAGCAAAACACGTTCTAAGGTTAACAAAGAAAATCAACAACTAAACCACGTTGACAAAGCAAAAACAACAAATGAACACAGTTCAACTACGGATAAAAACTTTGAAACACCGGTCCTCGACAAAGCACTAAGTTGGGGCGAAAAGGTGGAACAAGAAATAGAAGCTCTTAAAGATGTTATGAACATTTTATCCAACACACAAAACATATTCACTAAAATATGTATGCCCTTGACGCAGTTCGATAGTATACAAAAATAACTCAAGTGTCCTTAAGGGTATAGACATTTATCACCTGATTTTTTAGAGGAGAAGGGGGTCAGAGGGATTATCAGGGGCTATATAATATAGTATTATTAGCCAATCAAAATTGCCCAAAATAACTATATAAAATTTTTAATAATAATAATTAAAAATATAAAAATTTTATTTAATGAATTCTAACTTTATGCACTAAGCAACCATGTACAGCATTTAAAAATACATCAAAACGGTATAATTGTTTTTATTTTACTTGAAATTTAGAGAATAGATGCATAATTTTGGATTTTTGATCAAAAAAGTCAAATTTAAGCATCTTTTCTCCAAATTTCAAGTAAAATAAAAACAACCCTGCCGATTTAATGTATTTTTAGGTGCTGAACAAGTTTACTTAATGCATTAAGTTAGAAATAATTAGTAAAATTTTGTGAATCATAAGATTTTATAGAATTTTATTAATAAAATTCTATAAAATCTTATGATTCACAAAATTTTACTAATTAATTCTAACTTAATGCACTAAGTAAACTTGTTCAGCACCTAAAAATACATTAAATCGGCAGGGTTGTTTTTATTTTACTTGAAATTTGGAGAAAAGATGCTTAAATTTGACTTTTTTGATCAAAAATCCAAAATTATGCATCTTTTCTCCAAATTTCAAGTAAAATAAAAACAACCCTGCCGATTTAATGTATTTTTAGGTGCTGAACAAGTTTACTTAGTGCATTTTGTTAGAATTAATTAATAAAAATTTGTGAATTATAAGATTTTATAGAATTTTATTAATAAAATTCTATAAAATCTTATAATTCACAAATTTTTATTAATTAATTCTAACTTTATGCACTAAGTAAACATGTTCAGCATTTAAACATATATCAAATCGGCATAATTGTTTTTATTTTACTTGAAATTTAGATATTAGATGCATAATTTTGGATTTTTGATCAAAAAAGTCAAATTTAAGCATCTTTTTTCCAAATTTCAAGTAAAATAAAAACAATTATGCCAATTTGATGTATTTTTAAATGCTGAATATGTTTACTTAGTGCATAAAGTTAGAATTAATTAATAAAAAATTTGTGAATTATAAGATTTTATAGAATTTTATTAATAAAATTCTATAAAATCTTATGATTCACAAAATTTTACAAATTAATACTAACTTTATGCACTAAATAAACTTGTTCAGCACTAAGAAATATATAGAAACATATTTTTTTTGGACCAGTATGCAGACTTCAGACCAAATCTAAACCAAACTGGATCTGGTCTGTATATATTATTTGCTTGAATTTGATTGGCTAGTTTAGTATCAGGTAGGGGAGGGGGGTACCCTTTTAAGAGGTGGAAATCACCTGATAAATGTCTATACCTTAACCGACGAAAATACAGGTATCGGCCAAGAGGCAAATAAGCTCTTCTTAGAAACTTCTACAAGGCCAATATTAGAAAGCACAACTAACAAAATAGAAGCAGGCAATTCTCAAATGGCAACTAATCAGAATGTAAGCAAAGCTCCAGTAACTCAGGATAGGAAATGGACATCTTTCTTCCCTTGTCTAAGAAGGGGACAATCTACATACTCGACGTTCTCCTCAAGAAACTCAATTAAAACGAAAAACAATTTCGCTTTAATAATTGATATAAGTAACATACAAGCTTCATTCAATGAGATCATGTCATTCGATGCAGTAAAATATGACATCAGTGTGGCAAAACAATACCTTATGAAAGACAAACACATACACTTAGAAGTTACGTTTATTAATAGAGAAAAACAGAAATTCTACACAGCCAACGGACTGACCATTCTGAACTGAACATACTTTGGATATATTCCTGTAGACGAAAGGAAATCCTTTCTGCCAGTCAAATGCCGTAACGTACCCTTAGGTAATAAAAGTGAAATCTCAGACACATTGCTGAAGCATTTGAAGGTGTGGGACCTATCGCCGCTATAAAGCTTCTACTAATTGAAGGGACACCATACTTGACGGACCAGTGGATAATCATCTTCGAAACTACAGACGACCCAAACTTAGAACAAAGTATCCCAAGATTTACCCATATGAGGGATAACAAAGTTACTACAGAATAGCGTACAGCTACCAAAATATGCTACTTCTGCGAGAAAGAAGGCCATATAAGGAAAGATTGTACTCAACTCCAAGAGTCTATCTCCTTAAGGAAGGCTTACCAAGCATTCAAACAAAATAAAGCTGCACTAGATATGGAAACAGAAGGTGTCACTAGGAAAAGGTACATGGCATATTTACCTGTTAAAGAAACATCCATTGATGATAATGTGCGCATGCCAGAGGCATAGCATATAATTGCTCAACAGAGTACTGATACAGCTGACACTGAAACAGTTAAGGGCAGCAGAATCAAGAGGGATACTACCCAAATAATTGACACAGATATAGTGCTGCCAGATGCAGTACAAGATAAATATAAAAAGGACTCTAGTACAACTGCACAAACAAACTCAAACAGCAACATAGTAATAAAAACAGAAGTGTACAATAAAGCTCTTGTAGCAGGCACAACAAACAAAGAACTGGAGACAGCAGCCATTATAGATAAATTATCCATAATCGGCTACAGTACTTCAAGGGTTACCCAAAACTCTAAGGACTCTGAATTACCTGTCACTTCCCCTGACATGGAATCGGAGCCAATAGAAAGTGGCATGATCAGAGACAAAGAAGGTTTTACCATAGTTACTTACAAAAAAAAATCCCAGGAAGGAAATATGCAACCCCACGTAAATCGGAAAGTTCAAGGTGGTACCCTACGACCAAGCCTGGGGGAGGGGAAACCCACCTTGAGTTTAAATACCACAATCTCCTTTTACTTTCTAAATGTCCTGCTCCAATAGAATTAAAATAGCAACTCTGAATGTAAAAGAGCTAAACAATAGGGACAAAAGCAATAATACACTAATACTTCTAAAATCTTACAAATTAGATATTATTATGCATCAGCAAATTTTATATATAGATATTGATCGATATATAGCACTTAATCGTTTTATATTGATTATAAAATATCGTTATATATCGATTAATTAAATAAAAATCGATTTATATCTATAATCAATAGATATCATTTTTTATATTAAATCGTTATATATCTATAAATCGATTATAATCATAATTATTTGAAACGATATATAACGATTAACAGATCTTTAGCGATTATATACCCATCACGAAAATTTCAATCCAAATCACCGGGGAAAAAAAAAAACAAAAAAAAAAAGTTCAAAATCTTTTAAGCCCATTTGATCCGTAAGCTACCAAGGATCATAAAAATATATTCCACAAAAGGTGCCAAAAAACTTAAAAAAAAAAATATTGTTTTGTACAATTTTTACCACTCTCTCTTTTACCCCCTCTTCCTTTTACCCCTCTCTCCCTTTTACCCCTCTCTCGCTTTTATCCCTCTTTTTCTTTTATCCCTCTCTCCCTTTTTTCTTTTTATTTTTAATATTTCGAATATATTCGAAATATTTTAGGACGATCTGTAACTGAATTATATCAAGAACGTGTTTGACTAATATTTTCGAAATGTTTCGATGATTTTCAATTATTGTAGTACAAGATCAGGACCCCGAATAATCTGTGTGAGGTCATAGTTGAAAAATAGCTAATGGAGGGCCGTTTTTTAAAAAGGTTATATTTGAAAAGTAGGGATTGGAGAAAAAGGTTATATTTGAAAACGGGTGATGGGTAAAATGAGTATATTTGAAAGAATGGTAATAGGATAATTTTTATAAATGTTATATTTGAAATGTGCTAATGAAAAATTGGGCTATAATAGTAACCTAGCAGGTAAAAAGGAGAGAAGGGAAAAGGAAGAGAGGGGTAAAAGGGAGAGAGGGATAAAAGGGAAAAAGGAGTAAAAGGGAGAGAGGAGTAAAAGAGAGAAAGTGGTAAAAATTAAGCAAAACAGCTATTTTTTTTTTTTTTT
>QKWP01000347.1:45641-108861 GCA_003550325.1 Gigaspora rosea | reverse complement strand
GTGAACCTTTGTGTATCAGTATACTATTAAATAAGCAATTTGCCGTCTATAATGATAAACAATATTAAACCAGCAAAGTTTGGTCAAATTATATATTGAAGTAATATTAAACCAATACAATTAAATAGAGATTGGTTATTTAACCACATAGGCAAGTTCTCGTGCATTGATAGTTACAATTGTTATTTGAACTGTATTAATTGATAAAGGTGCATCTGATTTGTGAAACATTAGTTCAATATTTAAATCAAATCGTTCATGGCACAATTGGGCTCAGGTCGATACCATTATTAAACTTTAATAAGATTTGTAAAACTTGGTCCTTAAGGGGGCAACCTAAATTAGGTAACAATATCAATACTGTCCAATACGGGTCATCAGTACGTATTTATAAGAAATTAATAATTTGAGCTTCAAACGTTATTTTATTGTTTAAAATTGAGCACAGAAAAAAGAGATAAGCTATATGTACGCAGTGTTTCGGGCGAAACCCAAAAAAAGAAATTATAACAATATATTTGATTACCTTTTTTGGGTTTTGCCAAAACACTACGTACCGGGTAAGTATTTATTTTATGAATAATAAATTTGTTATGCAAAAGAAACATCAACTAATCAACTTCAATTGAGCTTAAAGCATATTCAGGAATTCGACGATGTGGGCGATATTTTTTAACTGCAAATTCTGCCACTTTACCTCTTAAACCTTTTCGATATGCATCCATATAACGAAAGGCTTTTCTTGTATATCGACGAATAGTTGGGAGTGGGACAGAATCAAGAGCTAATGGAACGGTTCTTTGTAATCCTTTCCATGAGTAATTACAATGTGCCCGGCTATATTTTTTGGCAGCACCCCAGAAGTTCTCAATGTAATTGAGCTCACAATGAAATTTCAGGTAGAACACAATTTGATGCCCAGCTGAAATAATAATTTCCTCTAACTGCCCTTTTTGTGCCAAAAAATCTGGCTGTTGACTCATTAAATCTCGTGCTTCTTGTAATTTCAATCCTTTTTCTGGCCACAATCCTCTCTCACTTAAAACTTGTTTTAATCCTTTAGCCTCTTCACGTAATTCAGGGATGTGATAATCTAATGGAAACACCATATCTTGATCATATTTTATTCCCTCACGAAAATATGATGTGCTGCGCATTTTTTCTTGTTTTCCAGCAGAACTAAGGTTCATGTTCTTTGCAACAAGTGCATCAGGTGCATAAGTAGTATGACTTTTTGCATTATCAAAAGCAAATAATGCTTGACATCCCGGAAAACAGGCTTCAAATATAGGAATGGCGCGGTTGGATACTTGTTCAATCAAATCTTCAGATTTCCACCATCTATCATTGTTTTTACCGGGGTATATAATAACACAAGCTTCTCTAGGGAGTGTGTATGATGGTTGCATTTCTTCAGAAAGCAAAAGTTGGCCATGAACATCCGTAAGAAATTCACTAACATGAATTGAACGTCCTTCGCCTTTTTTTTTTAAAGGTTGTTCTCCTTCAGGAATCCAGAGACTTCGACTTCCATCATAAGCTGAAAAGATGCATTCATCATGTGTAACAAGAATAAGGGGCTGTACACTACTATCTGGCCAGGTTTCTACTTCCATATCATCACCTGAAAATAAAGGCATTCTAGGTTCAAGTTCACTCATTTGTTCTAAAAATATTTTTCGATAGGCCACTACATCTTCTCTTTCATGTCCATCGATGTAAATCCCCTTTTTTACTCTTTCATATACATAACCAAGTTCATTCAGATAATTTTTTGCAGTATTAAGAGAAATGGTTGGTGGTGGTGCAAATCCAAGCCCTGGTAAAATAACTTCATTCATTTGTAGCATAATCATGTGTGGAGTAATATTCCACTTATTTTCTCGAACATATGACTTGATTTGAAGAAGAATATCTTCGTCCCAAAGAAAGCTCCACGTCTTAGCATGGTGTCCTCGGCGTGAATAAGAAATCTGGCGGGTCATAACATACTCATGTGACCAAGAACAAATACACCTAGCATAGTATACCCCTTTCCCTGCCGCATCTGCAACTATCTTACTTGCTTCCATTTTTCGATGATTGTGCTTTATAAGTTGAAGATAAAAGCGAATACTATTAAGACGCACCCAAACTTCACTATTTACATTTTCATTTTTGATATCTAGTACTATGTTTTCAAGTGCAGTTTGGATTCTTTTATGCCAATTAGAGGTTTCAATCTCATCTTCTGATAGCTCTCCAGTATCATCTTCATCGACTTCGTCCGGCCATCCATCGTCAGACAATTCTGCTTTAACATTTTCTTCAACAGTCTTGTCTTGATTCCAAAAGGTAAACAATGTAGGCATTTCTTTTGCTGCTTCACGCTGTTGTTGCCTCTTTCTTCTTTTAGTACGGGTAGAGTTTCCTAAGTAACGTGGCTTATGGGATTTGTTAGAGTCACTTTCACTATAAAAGGTATTTGCTGCATTTAAAAGTTTTTTTGCAAAGCCTTCATCATTATCATTCTCAATCTCAATTAGCTCATCATGAGCAAAAAGACTTTCATTATCATAATTTTCTAGCATATTATTGTTGCTATAATAGTTGTTTGCTGCAGCTTGAAGTCTTTTTACAATACTTGCAGCATTGTTATTTTCAACCGCCTCATCATAAGAAAAGTTATCAGAATTTTCTGCTTCAGAATTATTAGCATCAATATTATGCTTATGTGCCTTTGCCTCATAAGCTTTCTTTGATTTTTTTTGATTGCTTGTTGGGCGTGGCATACTATTACAAATCAACCGCTCAAGATAATTTTAATTTTTAAATCACTTTATTACAGAGAAACTCAGGGAGTTAATTTTAACCGGATTATTAGTAATTATTTATTTACGGTTATTTTTTAACCTTCAGTTACGCTGTTAGACAATTCTATAAATTTAATATAGCAGGTCTTTGAACGGCGTAGTAGAAGGTTTTTTTTTCTCTTAATAAATATTGCCATTTTCTCCTGAATTCAAATTCCTGAACGTGCTTAATACAACCTTATTCAGGATTCCGTTTATTTTTGTTTTATTATCTTTTTTTTTTGTTATTTGATTATGGTTTAAATTACTTTACATTTTAAGTTAGATTCTAGATATTTTAGTAATCAAGTTATATGTCAAAGTCACCAGCGTAACTAACGCATTAGAAAGCAATCGAAAAATAGCTGTAATGCTTTTTTTTAAGCATTTTTTTCAGGCATTTCAAGTGTTGTGATTAAATATAAACTGATATAAGGTGAGAGATCAAAAAATTGGTATTAGGAGGTAAAATGTGCATTAGAATTTTAATATTTAAGTATATTGATACGCTTGGAATTATGTCATTTTTATAGAGATTTCGGAAAAATAGTTTATTATTTAATGTCTAGTGTAGAGGTGCAGCTGAATCGTCCCAATGACATCCTAATGACGTCCCAATGATGTTACGGCTTAAGCTATAACTAGTTAAAGCTTATCTCGTAACTGGTTACAGAACGATCTCTAGTCTAGTGGCCTCTATATTCAATTCAAATTTGTCTTGATGCGTTGTATATGCAACTTTAAGGAGAAAATGAGATATTTTAAGTTTATAACTTATCGGCCTTAACGTCTAATAAGAGGAGTAACAAAAATCAGGTGATTTTTTAGGGGGGGAGGGGGTAAAAAAAGTTGAAATTATATATAAGAACCTGACTATTTATATATTGAGGAAGAGGGAGGGGGGTAGGCCTCTGATAAAAAATAATCAGGTGATTAATGACACTGCCCTAAGCAATTACTTGTCATAGATTACTGATTAAATATTTTTAGGGACTAGATACAGTGTTATAAAAAATTCGTGAATTCTCATTCCTTATCATTATACATATAAAATAAATTTGTATATAATGAAAATATCGAATTTGGCATATACGTATAATGAAAATATTAAATTTGGCTATATATAATGAAAATATCGAATTTGGCCATATATAATGAAAATATCGAATTTGGCCACATATAATGAAAATATTAAATTTGGCCGTATTACATAAGATTTCAAATTTGGCCGTTAGAAAATTTTATTTGTCGAGACTAGGTTGTCTGCACTATAATAATAAATAAAAAAATATAAAATTTTATATTAAATTGCGATCTTGTAAAAATATGCAAAAACATGCAAAAATCTGTAAAATGTTTAAAAAATTTGCAAAAAGCATGATTATGTGAATTTTATTATTAATTGATTATTAATTGATCATAAAATCATAATATATCATTGATTTATGCCAGTTTTCCCCATTTTTCGCAAGTTTTTAATGTTTGTTGTTCATAATATTTTTGCTATATTTCGAATTTACTATACATAAAAGTTCGTAATTATTACATCTTCGTAATACTCTAAAGCTACTATAGCGTAAACTTTCGTAATTATTACCCCTACGTAATACTCCAAACTAATCGTAAGTTTTTTGTAAGTTTACCCCTGCATAAAAACTTACGGAGGTTTACGCATATTTTTTTTGCTAATGTTGTAAAAAAATTGGTAACATGATCACTATTAAAATATAGATTGTTGTACCCTATTCTTAAAATTTTATTAAAATACTCTATTTTTTCTTTTTAGAAAAATATTCAAAACTATAAAAAATATATAATTATGTCTTTTTTAAACTAATTTATTAAATTTTAAAGCCAAAATATTCTTTGAACAGTTGTAAACATTATGGTATTTGGATATGGACATGGGTAAAAAAAGTCTTGGACATAGCAGACATGATAGCACTGTATCTAAGTATAGTCAAACTTCTATAAATGCAATCTCCATAAATGCAATACCTCTCTAAATGCATGTTTTTTCTTTTTTATAAAATGTTATTAGTGCTAAATACACATTCTATATTCTGTAAATGCACATTTTTTTAAATAACATTTTATATTATACTAACTTTCCTAAATGCATGTAACCAATCAAATTTTAGTATTTTAAATAGGTTATACAGTTTTTAGTAGAAGTTATACAAACTTGATAATCTAATTTTTAAAACTGTGGCTTTCTCTAAATGCAAATTTCTCTAAATGCATATTGTAGACTTGTTCCTATGAGTTTCATTTATAGAGGTTTGACTATATTGATTCTTAAAATAATATAGTACTGTATATATCTATAGGCATTACTCAAGACATATAATTTGAAGTAAGTTAATATTTGTTGCAGATCATAATTTTATATTTTTTATTTAACATTCTAACCTTCTAAAACTTGTTTAATATAATTTTACTCTAAAACTAACTTTTAATCTTAACCTCTAGCCCTAAAAAATGCCCTAAAAATTTTATTTTTTATTTTAATCTGGATTTCATTAGGACCATAAAGAACTCTAATACAACTCAGATGATTCTAAAAAAGGAAATTTTGAATAAAAATTCATCAAACATTGCATTTTTATATAGTATTATAATGTAATTGTAAAGGAGGTGATTGTATAGAGGGTTGACTATATAAACAAAAATGCAATAATATTTTTAATCTAGTGATCAAAAATAAATTTAGAAGCAATCATCAATTATTTTTTCATTAAAATATTACAGTTGTTTCGTTTTAGTCTTTAATGATTATTGATTATTATTTCATCAAACTGATAAAAAATTTGATTAAAAAAAATAAATATAATACAAGAAGCCTATACTAGACAATAAAATAGTATAACTTTAAAATACATTAACTTTTTTGCAAAGACATTTTGCAAAAACAATATTTTTAAAAGCTATTTGGCAAATTTGTATAGCTTATTATAATGAACAAAGTTACTAGCCAGATTTTTAAAATGCTACCTTTATAGTAAGTTATAGCACTTTAAAGTTAGTTAAAATTAAAACACATAGTAATTATATATAAAACAATAGTAATCTTTAAAACACATTAACTTTTTATAGAAAAGTTTTTTTAAAAAAAGATTTGGCAAATTTATAGAACTAATATTGCTTTATAAAGTTACTATTTAGTATTTAAAAAACTCATATACAAAAAATTATAGTGATTTAAAAATTGAAATATTTTAAGTATAGGCTTTTTGCACCATATTAAGAAAGTAGATTAATAAATCTATAAAAAAAAACATAAAAAAAAGTTTTAAGAGCCAAATAGCATATAAGATTAGTCTTTTATCCTTTTTAATTTTTTTGCACTGAGCATAGTAGAATATACACAATGCAACTAATTTTGTGATACCTTTAGTTTCCATTTTGTGCAAACATTTACTGAAAATAAAAATTAAATAATGCAAGAAAATGCACAAAATTCCAAAAATGATACAAGATGTGTAGCATGATATTTTTTTGTTAAGATCAGTTAAAGTGGAGTGAAATTTAATTAGGGTTAGGGTTACTTTTTGATGTAATTAGAAAGAATTCAATTTATGCAGTATGTAGATCATATGTTGAGTTAACTCTACTTTAACTAATCTCTTTTTGTTATATATGAGTCCTGATTGCAATTTATCGATATCAGAAATAACGGGTGCTCAATATGAACACAATTAAGTGAAATTGATTACCGTATTTTCGCGAAATAACGCCCACCTGCGCGTTATTTTGAGTCCCTGCGCGTTATTTCGAGTACGCGCATGGGCGCTATTTTGAGTCAAACAATATGATTTTTTTGCCCTGATTTTTGAAATAACGCCCATGCGCGTATATTGAATAAACATAACCCGGGTTGGGTAAATTTGGTTCAACATATATAGGTAAGTCTGCACTGGGTCATGATTTTTTAGATTGGTTAAATTACTATTTTACAGGATTTAATCCTGTTATAAATTTCTTTGCATCAACCAACATCATTATCACTACACAGGTACCTTACAAGATTTAATCCTGTTATAAATTTCTTTGCGAGTATAAATGGAAACAACTTACTAATAAACTTTTTTTATTTTTTTTTTATAACTTTATGTTCACTTTTATTTTTTACGCTACTTCAACTTCCCTATGGATATATGAATATACCCTTATGCCCATATGCCTTTATGCCCATGTGCCTTTATGCCCATATGCCTTTATGACTATACCTATATGCCCATATGCCATATGCACTATATTTCTATCCTATATATATATGATTATAGTCAATGAACTTTTTTTTCAAATAGTAAATTAACTTGTAATGAATTTCAGAAATTTTCATCGTTATTTTTTTTCTTGTATCACACGGCACCAACAATAAAAAAAGATTTTTTTTTGTTCGCGTGCAAGTTTTTATCATTTACAAGCAAGTATGACAAAACATAGCTATACTATCGCGTTTAAGCTCAACATGATTTCATATGCAGAAAATACTTCTAACCGTCAAGCCTTTATATATTACAAAGTTGACAGAAAACGAGTTCAAGAATGGCGAAAGCAAAAGGCCAAATTAGAGGCTATAAGAGATAACAAGGATTTGGTTGCAACCCAAGTGCGAGTTTTCAATGGTCGTGGGCGAAAGGCAGCCTACCCTCAATTGAAAGAAAAGCTATTAGAGTACATCAAAAAAAGAAGGGAGGAAAGGTGCGCAGCCACGACGTCCATGATTATAATGAAAGCCAAAGATATGGGAAAAGATCTAGATATTAAAGATATCAAGTTTTCCCGGGGTTGGGCTGAACGTTTCAAACAGCGGCATAGACTAGTAAAACGTACTCGAACGCAAATAGCCCAGAAGGTCCCCGAGGATATCCCCCAAACAGTTATAAATTTCCTTCGAAGTTCACGTCAAAAAACATATAATATTGAAAAAAAGTTTATTATTTCATTTGACAAAACACCTATATGGTTTGACATGCCACAAAATTCGACTATTGACTTTAAAGGCGTTCACAAAATATCAGTTAAAACTACGAGAAATGATAAACTTCGTTTTACAGTAGTTTTGGGCTACACTGCGGCTGGAGAGAAACTTCCACCAATAGTAATCTTCAAATTAAAGAAAAAACTAAAGGGATCATTTCCGCGAGATATTGTAGTAGCAACGGCACCCTCTGCAAACATGATGGGAGATTTAATGATTTCTACTTATATTCTACGGGTTATTTGGGCAAGGCCCAATGGGTTTTTTAAAAGCAAGAGCATAATTTTTCTTGATAAGCATCGCAGCCATAATTGTGGTGATGTATTGAAAAAGTTGAATGAAGAAGGTTTGGATGTTTTAGAAATACCAGGTGGGACTACGTGTGTTTTGCAACCTCCAGATGTTTCAGTAAATAAACCGTTTAAAAATGGAATGCAAAGAAGATGGGAAGAATGGATGGATAAAGGAAAAAAGTACTTACTAAAAAAGGGAACCGCAAGAAGGCATCGTATAAGCTAGTTTGTGAGTGGGTGTCCAAAACCTGGAAGGAAATCAGTACAAATGTTTTGGTTAAATCTTTAAAAGCGACGGGATTAACACTTAATTCTGATAATAGTGAAAATAATAAAATGGCAAGCTGTCTTCGGGCCATTGTTGAAAACCATCTGATTGAAGTTTTGGAAGATGAATCGAATCATGATAATGAGCTAGATAATGAACCGGATAATAATAAGCTGGACAATGAGCTGGATAATAAATTTGATAATAATGAGCTATGCAATTATGATGATTATGACAATTATGACGATAATGTTCTAGATTTTGATAGTAATGAAGATGAATGGGTAGATAACAATGAAGATGAATGGGTAGATAGCGATGAAGATGAACGGGTAAATAATGATGAAATGATGAAAATTGAAGTAGTAGAAATAAATTAGAATCATAAGTAATAGAAATTAATTAATACGATTAATAAACATAGTCGAATGATATTCTAAAATTCAAATTTATACTTATCTTTTTCTTTATTCACATTAATAGCATATTGTTCTATTCGGAATAGTACTATAGTACAATTCTTGAAATCTATTGTATCATAATATTGCATTTTCAATACCGGGTATACAAATAATATGCTGTGTGATAATAAATACAGAGTTTGACTTTTTGCTAGGAGTATAGTGCAAACCTTCATTAAATTGTATTGCTTAGTGATTAATAGTAGAATAAAATGTATTTATTATAACTAGAGTTTGGTACCGATGATAGAATTTAGATTGTATATAATCGGCCAATAAGCATTGCCCATATATATATGCTGGTTAACCTTAAAAGCACATCTATTGCGCAAATTCCTGACTGTTTTAATATAAATACGACATATTGATATGAAGGTTTTAAAAACTTATTTTTTATAAGCAAAAAAATGGTAGTTAACTTCATAAATATAATGGCAGGTTGTTTTAACGAACCTAAATCTTATTAATTAAATAAGTTTTGCATCTAAAGACGCGTGATAAATACCCTGTAACTCTTTAAAGTACTGTTATCCGGCAAACTCATATAATCATGAATTATTTCTTGTCATTTTTCATGTATTACGATGTAAACATGTTTATTTAAATTAAACTCAACCGACAACTCCTTATGAATTATGATCATAAATTGCCGGATAACACCAATACCAGTATTGTTTACTTATTTCTTCGTTTTCTATTACTGGTATATTACTAATTAGGTAATATGCTATAGGGGTGTGCGTTATTTCGAGACGCGCATGGGCGTTATTTCGAAACTATATATACTATTTTAAGAGGTTCAATTTTCAAAATAACGCCCATGCCTGTTATTTCGCGAAAATACGGGTATATATAATATGAATTTTAATAGGTTATCACAGGACCCAAAGAACTCTGATACTAGTGTTCCTCAAATTCAAATCAAATCAAATATTGGATCAATTTGATTTTGATCAAATCAAATTGATACTGATTTGAATTTGATTTGATTCAAATATTTGAATTTGAATTTGATTTGAATTTGAATTTTTAATAGTAATTTTCAAATCAAATCAAATATTTGTCAAATCAAATCAAATTTGGGCATATTTGAGTTTGATCAAATCAAATATAATCAAATTTGAATTTAAATTTGGTCAAATATTTGATTCAAATATTTGAAGATCAAATCAAATTGCGGAACCCTATCTGATACAACTCAGATGATTCTAAAAAAGAAAATTTTGCATAGAAATTCATCAAACATTGCATTTTTATATAGTAAATTTTCAAATTTTATTCTATTTTATACATCTATTTGGCTAAAATACTACTGAAATTATACAAACTCAGATCTGAGTTGTATCAAAGTTCTTTGGGGTCCTGTTATCACTATCGCTTTTCTATATGAATTAAATATATTGCAGTATTATATTAACTTTCTGTATAAGTTTCTTGAAAAGAATGCTTATAGCCATGTGAAGGTGGAACATGTTGACATTTTTTTGGAGATATGATCACAGTGCAATATAAGTCTTTGTATGTAATCTAGGCAGTATTGTACATTTTGAATGTCCGAGCTATATTTACCAGACGCGGACATTTTTGGACATTGTTTGATGTCCGAGTCCTAGTTATGTCTGACATTAGCAAATTTTATATATAGATATATATCGATTACTAACAGGTAAGATATATATCAATGCTAAATACCCCTGCTGATTTCTATTGATAGTGATAGTAATCAATATATATCTGATTATCAGATATATATCAATTACTATCACTATCGATAGAAATCGGCAGGGGTATTTAGTATCAATATATATCTTACCCGGTTAGTAATCGATATATATCTATATATCATATATAGATATATATCGATTACTAACCAAGTGGATATATTTCGATTATAATCACCACTGCCAATTTCGATATATAATCAATACTATATACAAAACTAATGCATTTGCATCCTAATTATACGATACAATAATTATATCATTAAAATTAAAATTTATTTATAAGCCATAATACATATTCATACTATATACAAGTTTATTTTAATAACTAATCAGTCTAACTTCTAAATACAAATAATAGCAACAAAAAGCAGCAACTAAATACAATGCACCAGAAAAGAACAAAATCTTCCCAAGGATGAAAATTGATTAAACTATACAAACTTCCACTAATATTTCCTTTATTTATACTCGAAAAAGTACCAAAGGCCCAAAAATCGAAGTTACTAAGCAATAAAACCCACCAACAACGACAATACTAAAGTAGTAAAACATACCCAAAAGGCTTCAAAGACGATGATAACAACGACGACACTAAAGCAATTTACCAACAAGAACATCAAGAGCCTAAAACCTCTTAAACGATATTAACGAAATGGCAAAAGTCCAAAAACACCAACAATAAGGGAAGNAACCCACCAACAACGACAATACTAAAGTAGTAAAACATACCCAAAAGGCTTCAAAAACGATATTAACGAAATGGCAAAAGTCCAAAAACACCAACAATAAGGGAAGTGTCAGATATCAGCTGATATCGTAGAGCAGGGGGGAGGTAGACAACATCTCAGGTCTAAATATACACATATAACCAATCAGAATAACTAAATTTCTCAGGAGGGGGGAGGGGGGTGGGCTCTATAGTAAACTGATCTCAGCTAATATCTGACACGTCCCTAATGAAGTTTAAAAGCACTATGCGAGTTGAGAAAAAAAGAAAACAACAAAAACTTATCTATTGTTTTCTAGTTCCAGCAAAGTAAGAAAAAAACAAACTACCATAGAAAACATCAAAATCACAAAAATACAGACACCAAACTGACAAAAATTTGTAAACGCCTTTACCAAAATGGCAAGAGTTGAAATCACCAAAACGACGAAGCCCGAAATCACTATATACAACGATATAGAAATAATTAGTTCAGAGAAAGAAAAGATAATAAAAAAACAATAAAACGCTAAAGTGCCAAAAATCGTCAAAATCCCCAAACTGACAAAATCTCGATTTCCACAAACACCATCACCAAACAAAGCAACAAAGCCTAAATTTCCACACCATCAATGACACACCGTAATAGATGACACCAATGACATACCTTAATGGATGACACCAACGATGCACCGTAATAAACGACACCAATTGCACAACGACGAAAAAACTAACTACCTGCAAAAGAAGCACCAGTTAGTATAGTACTAATATTATTAAAAAAAAACAAAAAAAACTTATCTTTTTATAGCCCTGTGTACTAGTGATCTCTATCGGTTATTTAAAGTAATAAAAAATAAATAAAATAAATAAATAAAAATAAACAAAATAAAACAGATAAATTACAGAAAGCGAAAAAATTTAAAAAAAAGAATAAATTACAAAAAACAAAAAGATAGAAATAAAAAATAAAAGTGAAAAAATTAAAAGAAAAAAATTAAATAAAAAATAGAATAAATAAAAAAGAAATAAAAAAAAGATCGAAAAGATCTAAACAAAGATCTAAACAAAGATCTAATCTTGTAATACCAGATACATAGTATGCTGCAGATCGTTAAAGAAAATCTGTTTAGCGATTAATATCCATTAATCGTTAAATATCGGTTTTAATAAATATGATAAAAATCGATTAATAGATATATAGCGATTTATATTTATTATGCTATATATCGATTATAGATACTTATCAATATATAACTAGTTTATCGATATATATCGTTAATTTTTAATTGATATATATCAATTAATTGTTATATATCGATATTTATCTATATAAAAAATTTTCTAATGCGAATAACTAGATTGTCACTCGGACAATATTTGAATAAAATATTTCAGACTCAGACATATTCGGACTCAGATATTGTTTGATGTCCAAGATTTGCACTATGAATTTTTTGAGTTTACTTATTTTCTCCACCACTTCACATATCGAAGTATCTATGCTATTAATCAGTTAGAGTAGCTGCAGAAGTGCTACAGACGTGCAGTCGTGCTAAAACTAAAGTCATTATATAAGTACTATATATTAAAGAGCTGATTCGATGAATAATATTCACTGAATATTCACTGAATATTCAATATTCAAATATATAATTTTTTACTAAATGAATATTTGAATATTTAAAATTTCACTAAATATATTCATTAAATATTCATTGAATATATATATATATATATATGTTGTGCCTCAGATCGATCCTTGCATCAGATTGACACTGGCCTAAATTAGATTAAGGTTAGAGTAAAATTATAGTAAAGTTAGAAGTTAGTTTAGGCCAGTTGTTGCTAATCATTTAATGCTAGTCAATTGATAGTCATCTAACATGCATCAGATTCAATCTGATGCAAGTTTTAATCTGAAGCACAACATATATATATAATTTTATAATTTTATTTTATTTTTTAATAATTTATTTGCAATTTTATTGTTTTTAAAATTGAAATATATTTAATATTCAATGAATAATTAGTAAATATTCGAATATCGTTTAAAATTTTTGAATAAATATTCGAATAATAAAATATTAAACGAATGAATATTTGAACACTTATTTTTTGACTATGCCAGACCTTTACTGTATATCTTAAAATTAAAATTTTCTGAAATCAAATATATTATTTACATTATTTTGATTTCTTTTTAATGATAAATGTATGTCGTAAAGTATGCCAAATAGTGTCGATTAAGCTTAAGTGATTTATATGTTATAAAGAAAAAAATAAATCCATTACTGGATGTTTCGCATTCAATAACAGTGCATCTGGCTTTTGAATTTAATGTGTTCACAACCTGAGCCCCTTCGCGGTCCAGGCTAGCACATTAAACTCAAAGCCAGATGCTTTTTAATTATTAAATGAAAACAATCACTCTGTAATCCTTCGGATCATTCTCCTGCCAAATAAAACTATTATTGGTTATTTCATAAAATTCTTGACATAACAAATTTGTATTCCCAAGTTATTCCTATCTTGTTTAGGCATGTCAATTTTTCTGTTGCACCATCTTAAAAGTATTAGCTTGAATTTCTTACACTGAAGATCAGAATTTTTTAGTTTATTTAGATATTCATTATAACAAATTTCATAAGTCACGAAGCCATACCCTTACAAATTAATAAATGAGATGAGTCAGTAGAAAAGGGACAAATTTTTTCTAAGTAAAAGTTTTTTTAACTTTAAGCTTAAATATCTTAACAACTATTTTAATAAATTTAATAAATTTTTTTTTATTTTAATTATATAATTTCAAGATTAAAATAAAAATTTTTTTAGCAAATTTGATTAAATAGTTGTCAAAATATTTTAGTTTAAAAATTAAAAAAATTTTACTAAAAATGATTTGTTCCTTTTTTACTGACTTACCCCCAAATATTGAAGAAGAAAATATATAATACAAGGCAATAACAATTTGAATAAAATGAATAAAAAAAATTATAAAGCATATAACAATAAAGAATTTCTTTATAAATATTAATAAAAGGATCAATGAAATATCAATATGATCGTTATTGATAAAATGCACAACTTTTATTGTTTATCATCTAATTTCTTCATTATATGATATATGTACGTGCTATCTCAAAATAACACAAATATCAAATCCAAGTATACTTATATAAGTACAATAGCAGTATGTCACACTAGTACAGCCATTAACATGTGAATCCATATGCCCAATCAAATGCAAGTGTTTTTGCTGACATTATTCTAATAGCACCATAGACTCTGTTGTAATGTTCTTGATTTTAGCGTGACTGCATCGCGCAGCTACTCTAATTGTATATATGCATGCCAAAATGAATTGCATAATTTTAGTTATGAGGTACTGGTATATGCATTTAGTTGTGTTCAAATTTTGGTTGATAATTTGATATTTGTCCACCAGACAAATTTGATTGTCTGAGTTTGAGTCTGGTCCAAGTTTGTGTCCGAGTCTGGTCTGAGTGACGATACTAACCTAGAGTATAAAGATCAATATTTTTTAATATTTAATTTATAATTATCTTTTATACCCAATTTCTTAGCAGGATTTGGTTAGTTTCATCAGAATTACACCAAAATAAAATTTTGGTGAAATGGTGAAATTGGTGAAATTGGTGAATTGGTAAATTGGAATTGGTAAATTAGTGAATTGGTGAACAGTAAATTGGTGAATTGGTGAAATAGTGAATTGGTGATTTGGTAAATTGGGAATCACTGCTTCAACATCAACAATTCAGGATGCAAATCATTAACTCTTCTTGACGATCACTTGTACCAAAAATTTTTTCTAAACAAAAGTTAATTTTCTTTAAAATTTATTATATAAACAGGCTTTTGCCAATTAAATAAATTTGTTCAAAATACAAAATTACATATAGCTATCAAATTTTATAATATTTTAACTTGTTCTTGTTAAAATATATTAAATTTTAAATAAATAAATATTCTATTCAATTTTGCGATTTGGGCCAAGGAAACTTGTCTTGCTCCTTAAGACAAAGTTGTTTAGCTCTTTGCTGGCTTCATTTTAACATATAATATATCCAAAACGGACCAAAACTGAGTATTTTACAAATAAAATACTTCAAACTCCTTTTATTTTTTTAAATTTTTTTTTTAAATTTGTTCTTTTTGCCTTAACCCCAACAAATCCTAAGGTCTACCCACGTTTTTAATTATCAAATTTTAGTGGTTCCTTTACAAATTTTTAATTTTTACAATTACCTATATTTGAATTAATTAATTTTATACAAAACAAACAATTACAAATTTGTACTTTCTTTAATTTACACAAATTTTGTGTAAATTTACTACTATTTATATCATAGTTACACATACTACCTTTTGTGTTACAAGTCACACAAGTTACAAGCCACACTAGCCACAAGCCACACTAGCCATAGCCACAATATAGTTACACCAACTGTGCAACATTATACAAACCAAAAGTTACCAATCCGAAAAGCTCTCATTAATCTTATCATTGTTTAAATGTCAACTATTCAATTGATCTTGATATCTTTTTTATACAATACCTCAATTGTTTTGGAGTATTCATTCATAAAAGTAGTCCAAATACAACTAGACCAACTCTATCCAATACCAAACCAACCGCATGATTTACTAAAAACTTAAGATCCAATCAAATTGCAACTTATTTCTTTCAAGCCCCTACTATAACTGCTACAATTAGATGTCTCTGTAACAAATTTCATACCAAATTTATCTCTACAGAAAATACTACCTATACTCTAAATCCTGATCTTGTACCTGTTACTTCCAATTCTCAAACAAAAAAGCTTCTTAACCGAACTTTTGAAATTACTAAATTTATCCCTCCATCTCCTACTGCTAATACTTCTTCTTCTTCTTCTTCTTCGCAATCTTCAAGTTTATTGTCAAAAAAAAAAAAGATAACAAACACTACCTTCATCAGGATGCTATTTTTTATGCAGATCAAATTTATCACAAACAATGCCTCAAACTAACTCAACCTCAGCAATCTAATCCACTTGCTACTACACTTCAACCATTAACTTCTACCAACCCTTCTGCAACTTCTTCTATGATAGAAATTGATCTTCCTTCTTCTCCCTCTCCAACAACAACAACTATTTAACAACAACCACAAGCACAAACACAACAAGCCAACAAAAAATACAACTCACTCATCCTAAACAACAACAACAAATGCAATTTCAACAATAAATGCAATCTTCTCAGCAAGAACAACAACATCAACAAACACAATCTACTCAACAAGAACAACAACAAACATCTAAAAATGATTCTTTAGGCTTAGATTGGTTCCAACTCTATCCTGTTACACCTGATATGGAGCCATATTCCAGACTTAATACATTACTTTCTCATCAAATTTTCGATTTTATTAAACCTTTTCTTATTAACTTTAAGCCTAGTCAAATTAGTAAACAAGCAACTGATACACAACATGCCTCTAAATATGCTTTTAACTACTTACTCAAACAAATAGCTGGTCAACAACCCAAATTTCTCTCTGATCTAATCTATCAACATAACCCTTCAATTGACAGATCAATTACTATACCTTTTGAAATTCTTTTTTCTACCTTTAAAGATATATTGCTCCAATTTACAACAATACTCTTTACCAAATTTAATTACCCTAAAATTTTTACTCTTTATCAATCAATTCCACCCTATACAACCAATAATCGTAACAACATTGCTTTAAATCTAGCTAGACTACATCTTTATCTTCAAAATAATTATCAAACTATTAATAGAAGCAAATTTATTGAAGATATACATATCCATCCACTTAGTCTTAAAACCAACTTTTTTATTAGTGAAGATAGCCCTGAAGCTCCTTTACTTAAAATCCAAAATGATAACAAATTCAATATTAATATTTCACTTAATATACCTAAACAACAATTTCTTGAAACTTTTCGTATTCCTTCTTTAAAACCCTATATATCAGATTTTGACTCTTGGTTCGAATCATTTTACAATCAATATAAACGACAATTTAAAGAATCAGATGAACAACATCAACTAAAAACATATAATTATATCAAACGACAAATCTCTTATCAAGTAGCTACTGCTTGTAAGCGACTACTTCCTAAAACCTTTGATATTACATCAATTTCTTCACTTCATGAACGCTCTCAACTCTGCACTAAAGCAGCCTTGTTCCATATCCATACATGTACTCATAGCACCAAAGAACCATGTACTACTTTACCCCAAGATACAGAACATAACTTCCAAAATCTTTCAAATTTCTTTTTTGAACAATCCTTTATCAAATTCCCAGCTACTCAATCTAATAATCAAACATGGTCTAAACCTACACTTGATTTTTCTATATTTGATAAAGACAATAAGCACACAGCAACATTTCAAAATACTACACCTACAAATCTTTTCCACAAACTTTCTAATGATACTGAGGAAGAGTTTATGAAACTTAACAATACTGAAACCAAAAATAAGCGTAAAGCATATTATTTCTATAGATATTTTAAAGCATATCTTACTGCTGCTGCAAAAAATGATGAATTTATTCATTTAAACAAAAATCAAGCAATTCAAAAGCTTACATCTACACCTATTAATACCTACTATCTTGCTCGTGTTATTACATACTACTTTATTATAAAACAAGAAAAATTTACATATTCTCAAATTCTCCAATACTACAAATCAAATGCCCTTCCTGAAGCAGAAAATATTATTAAAGACAAATTTCAAATTAACTTCACAACTCCCCAAATACAAGATACTACTCTTTTCTTCAATCCTAATATAGTAGCCAATACTAATACTGAACCAGATTCCAAACAATCAGACAAGTTATCCCCTCCTAAACAAACATATGCTAATATCCTTAACTCTCAAATTAACCAAACCTTATCCTACAACCCTTTTTAAATTTGTCTTCTGTAGAACACATAAATGCAGCCACCGCTTCTAGAATTATAATGTCCTCCATTGATAATGGGCCATTTCTAGAAGAGAATAATGTAAGTAGACAGGTGGATAAGTCTATTTACATGGAAGAACTAATTAACAACGGTCAGACTCAATGTACAAAGCAGACTTTAGTTTCTTGCACAATTGTGAGAACCGAGTATACGGCAAGCACTTTTACAGAAGACAACTATAGTACTTCAGATACCATATCTTCATCTCCTTCTGAAGTACAATTCTCCTTTAATACTTCTCTATCACTAACTGCTACCAGTTCTAACAACTACTCTATATCAGAAATCTATGATGAACCCTTACTTGAAAAAGACTTCAGTGATGAAGAAATTGAACTACCTACAAACTCTTTAAGTAAAAGAAACTGTATCAATCACAATCCTAACCTCCTTGAAATATACGACCCAAAAAGGACCCTGAAGAACTCTGATATAACTCAAAGGTTACTAAAAAAGGAAATTTTGTATAGAAATTTATCAAACATTGCATTTTTATATAGTAAAATTTTAAATTTTGGCCTATTTTATACGCCTTTTTGGCTGAATTTATACAAACTCAGATCTAAGTTGTATTAGAGTTCTTCGGGGTCCTACCCAAAAGCATATTATAACAAATTTCTTTACTACCATAGACTACAAGTACTCTCTTCTCCACAAACTGTGGGATTTTTTTTGCATTATATTCAAGAATATTATCCTAAGTTCTATTCAAACCAATATATAAAACTTTCTATCAAATCACATTCCCGATTTGAACATATTTTCACAGAAGCACACATATACCTTCCATATGAAAATTTTATACCAGATCACATAATATTCCCATCTTTTGAAGATTTACTATATTACTCTAATGTAGAACTTAAATCACCCAATAACAAATTTCAAATACCAATCTTCACAGATAATCTCTTTTTTTCAACACCCAACCTACAACATTATACAACATTAAATCCTAATACTAATACAAATCCTACATCTGATACTCAAACTAATATGAACAATCCTAATATACTTCCATATATACCAAATTAAACTATAACACTTGAACCTGAATACATCTCAATTCCTATAAAAATAGCATCACTTAATACAAATGGTCTTTTATAACCAACAAAAAAACTTCTAATTGAAGAAACCTTAAACCAAAACCTATATGATATCTTTGGTCTTTCAGAAACTCATTTAATCCAAAAAGATGGCAAATTTTTAAACAACAAAATCAAAAACTATACTAGCTTCTGGAGCTCCTTTTCCAATCCACATCAAGCTGGTGTAGGGATTTTTATCTATAACAAAATCTCCAAATATGTTGCTTGTACTCACAATTTTAATGGCCATATAATAGGTCTTGACCTTCATTTTAAAAACACTCCTATTAGATTGCTTCAAATCTATATTCCTACTACTAAGAAAAAACAACTCTGAAAAGAAATACAAGACAAATTATCACACTATGCCAAAATTCTAAATATCGTTATATAATTATAGAAGACTTTAATAGTGTTCTTAATCCTCATATTAACTATTCACTATCAAAGAAAACATCAATTCCTGAAACCCAACTTATTAAATATCTTATTAGTCACCAATATAAGGATATCTATTGTTTCTTCTTCTCTAACTCCCAAAATTTTACATTTCAATGTTCAAATATTTAAAGTAGAATAGATCAAATCTGAACTAATCTGAGTATTACAAATATAGATTATACAGATATTCTCTCAAACAATCTTTTTGAATCAGATCACAATAATACCACACTAGAATTATCTGTTATAATTAACAAACCAAAACCACACAAACAACACAAAAGGAAAAAGTTTCTTTGGAAAAATAGCTCCAAAAAAGATCTAGAAAATTATGCAAACCAAACCACACTCAATTTGCAAAAACTATATATACAAATAGACCAAATCGTTAACCAAAACCAACTTAACAATTTCTGGAATAAACTTCAAAAAACTCTTATTAAAGCTGCCACCAAACATATTCCTTTTTACAAAATTAATACTATTAAAAAAATTAAAGAAACCTCAACATCAAAACAAACTCCTCTTTTTTATAGATTTAAAAAAATACAATATCTCAAAAATCACTTTTTCTCCCCTAATTTTCTTTTACTCTGTAAAAAATATATTTCACAATACTCTGACTGCCTATTTCAATTATCATTAAAAAAGAATTCCAACAAATTAAAACTGCCCTTAATATTCAACAACAACAAACTATCTACAAAGAGATTCAACAAAAAATCGAAAACCGTAACAAATCCTTCCTAGAAACTCCAAAACTTTTTTACAAAAAAATCCTTGAAAAATACAATAATTTACATATCGATAGACTATCTCTTGAAAACTCACTCCTTACAGAATATAACGAAATTCTTAATGCAATTTATAATCACTTCACTGAATATTTTAAAGAAAAACTTCTCCAACCAATTTCACTTTCCTCTGAATTTTACTATCTCTATGAACCACATCCCGAATATAAAGAATACTACAATAACTTATTTCAGGAAATCACAAACCAAGAATGGCAAGATATCTTAACAAATCTTCCAAATCAAATAGCAGCAGGGCCCTTTGAAATCTTAGTCACAAAGCACAAACACTCTTTAAAAAATTCTTTAACAAATGCTTCCAACTTCAAAAAGTTCCTACAGACTGGAGATCCTCTAATATTTTCCTCATTCCAAAAAATCTAATTGGAACTTTACTCTCAATCAAGTTCGCCCTATTTCTATTATTGAACCTTTCAAAAAAACCTTTACTAAATTCTTTACTAAACATTTAGATCAAATTATCTCTAATAATTATCTTTTATCTAACCTAAATTTCGCTGCTTTCAAAAACTTCTCAACTCATATTCCTATACAAATTCTTTATAATACTATTGAACACTATAAAATATACAACAAAGAAGCCTGGATTCTTTTTCAAGATATGTCAAAAGCTTTTGACAAAATCAACATCTCACGACTACAAGATACTTGCAAAAGAATTGGTATTCCTAGTTCAGGCATCAATCTGATTACTAAACCACACTCATCAAGACAAGCAAGAATTATTACTGCTCATGGTCTTATCTCCCCTATTAATATCCAGTCTAGAATAGAACAAAGAAAAACCTATTCTCCTTTACTTTGGAAAATTTACTACGACCCAATCCTTACCTTTATCCATCAAAAATACCAAAACTATTTACTCAAAATTGACTCACAATCCCCTCTTGATATAATTACTAATACTACTACTAGTAGTATTTTAATCCCACCATTAGCCTACATTGATGATACAACATGGCTTTGTGAAAGCTCTACTACTATGCAAAATATTCTTAATGAACATCTGAACTTTACAAAATTAATAATATAGAAGTTAACCCTTCAAAATCTGATCTACTTCATATTCGACCTAAATCCTATAGATTCCAAACAACTTCTCTTTTATTTAATAATCAACCTATTCTATCCAGAAAACCTAATAATGTCATTATATATTTAGGTATTTATCTTGATGGAAATGGCTCAACCAAACCAACATTTGATACTATTATTAACAAAATTGAAAACTTTATTTGTCTAATAAAATACAAAAAACTTACACCTTTACAAATTTCGTCTCTTTTTAACCTCATACTCCAACCCTTTATTGAATACCTTCTACAAATATGCATTATTCACAATAACCTCCAAACCAAACTATCCTGCCTTTTTACTATTCAAACCAAGAAAATGCTTTCTATTGCCAAAAACACTAACAATATAGTTTTTACTAATTCTATAACATTTAATTTACCAACCCTTAGCAATTTGATTCAAAAAACAAGTGCTGCTAATATTGAACGTATCTTTAACTCTAATCCAATCCTTAAAAATATTGGTCTTACACGTATTAAATCATGGCTAGCCAAAGTATGGTCTCCCAATATTACCCAAAACTTACTCATCTCCTATATTCATAAAACTAAAAACTTTACACTTATCTTTCAACTCTCACAATTAGCTAAAAACAATATTACATTATCAAATCTTTCACTTAATTCCCACTTTTCAGATTTCTTCTCTAATCTACATCTAATCTATGATATACTCCCTTCAAAACCACAAACTTCTATAATCAATAGTTTGAAAAATAATCAGTTATTATTTATTGAACAAATCACTACTGCAAACAATAAATATATTTTTCTATGGAATAATATTTACTTACGTACTAACAAAGCCACTAAGGGTCGGCAACCTTTATGGTTTTCTAATATTTTTAATTTTATACAAGAAAAAACAATCATAACTACTTGGTCTTATCTCCACTTACCCTCAATTAACTCTTTCATTAATACAACATATCTTCTTTCTCCTTTATTATCTTCTAATCTCTTTTCCCTTACACAAATACACTATAACTCTAATAGTAATATTTTCTTATCACATCAAACCTCTCTATCAAAAACTGCAACATATAATATGAAACCTTCGAACTCAGGCTTTACACAACTACTACCCAATAACTTTCTTTCTTCAAATACCTTCTCATCATTTAATTTGCCCTATAACCAAATTAATATATCTAATAATCCAATATATATTCAAATAGATTACAAAGAAATTTTTGCTCTAATCCATATATTCAACCTTACCAATACCACAACTTCTTCTCCTTCTATACCACAAATTTATATTCCTACACAAGAAATACAACTTATACACAATGTAACCAATCATACCACCTATCAACATCAACTTACTAGCCTTCTACCACTTATTCAAAATCTTAGTTTACAGGAACTTCACTTTTATACTAATGGCTCAATACAAAATACACAATCATCAAATATCAAATCTGTGATTGGCTGGATCTGTGAAAATAACACTTCTATCAAATTTAATGCAGCAACTAATTTATACTCTGATACAACATGAACTGAACTTGAAGCAATTATTTCTCTCCTTCTTGCAACTCCTAATAATAATCATTTAAATATCCATTTAACTAACAATACTGCAATCAAAAATTTAAAACAAATACACTTTTCCAAACCTATACAAAACAAAAATTAGGACATTATATCCATTATTAATCAAATTAAATCTATCAAAAACATCTTATTCACTCTATACAAAGTCAAATCACACCTTAACTCATTCTACAATCAAGCAAACTTACTTGCAAAACGTGGAACTAATAAACTAATACTTAAAATTACTAATAATGTTCTAAATTTACCAATCTATTTTCAATGGCATAGTCATCTTATTCCTTTCAAAATACGAACCTTTATCAAAAATATATATACTATACAAGAACTATATTTCTGGTCTACTCTCAAAATATTTAAAAATATACCTAAAATTAATTGGACACTATGTTTTGACATACTAAATACACTTGAACACAATCATTTTAAATATTCTTTTAAAATTAAAATTTTAACTAACAATCTTCCAACTATGAAAAATCTTCATATTTGTTATCTTTATTTATATCCTACATCAAAATGCTGCCGCTGTTCAGATACTAGGAATACTTTACACTTACTCCTTTGTTCAAACAATAACAATAATATTCAACAATCTGTTATTAATATAATTATGGATACACTTACTTCTCTCAAAATTACTACCATATCTCCATTAACAATTCTCAATACTCTTCTTCACTTCACACTTCATACATATACTCCACAATATAATCTTCTCCTATACTATATTATTGGAATTTATTCTTCTAATGTTTTTGAAAATATCAAATTACTTACTACTAAACAAACTAAATTATTCCTTACTTCCCTGTCTAATAATCTTTTAGATTGGTTTCAAAATACTATTTGGTTCCTATGAAATATCTCTTAACACCAATGGGAACATGCTCGTAATATTACTTCAAAAATGAAAAGAAAGAAATATTTCTTTTCAAATATATCCCATACAACAACTATAGCCACACCAGATACATCATATATAGACTTTTCTTCCTTTATAGAAAAATGGTTTCTATAGGTTTAGGCCGCAGATAAGTATTTAGGTTTACTTAGATATATGTCTGAGTTTTTATTCTTAGCATTAGATTTAAAAAAATGAAATTTCTTTCAGTATTGTAAAAAGTTTCTATTAAATTTAATAAAGATAAAAGCAAGTTCTCACCTTTAACATTTAAAAAAAAAGAAAAATGGTTTCTACAAGGGTTTTCTCTAACAAACTGTATACAATAATGTCAGGTTATATACCGAGGTTTCCTTCGATCTACTCTAGCTAGTAAATTAATTTGAAATAGTTAATTTTAGCATTATTAGAAAATAGAAGGTATAATGTCACATTGGGTGCCTGTTTTACAGTAACATTCTGAAATCTTTAAATGTAAATTTATTATTTTTACTTAAATAAAGTTTCAACTCTGGTATTTTAAAAAAAAAAAAAAAAAAAACTTCAACAATTCACTAATTCATCACTGATTCACTGATTCACCATTTCAACAATTCAACAATTCACCAATTCACAAATTGGGTTGTCTTCTAAAAAAAAGCACATTTGCTTTTATTTAGATCGACAAACTTTTTGGGTGTTAGAATAAAATTAAAAAAGTTACTTGCTTCTATCACTTTACAAAATTTATTTTTATATTGTATATTTTGCAATCTAAATTCGAACTTAAGCAATCATTGATCTCAAATTTAGCTTATACTCAAAATATAGTACTAGTTATTTTAATAAACCTATTTTTTTATTAATATATTATTAACAACTATTTTTTATATATTGTAATGAACATAGCATAAGTACTGATAATACTGAGTCTAAAACTCTATTCGACCCTAATCAAGTCTATCCAAGCCTCAATCATCACCTTACCGTTATTAGGATTAGAAAGAGTTTGATTTTAGTTAGCATTAATAGTGTATTGTTGCAATCTTTAAATGTATGTAAAAAAAAGCAGTTTATTGATATTCAATATCTGCTAAAGGTTGTGATCCTAACAGAAAATTGAATCTTAAATTCTATTATAGGAGTGGTATTAAAAAAAAATGTAAGGAAGGTATTTGAATGTTATTTTAAATTTGCTAAAGATGGTACTTACTATAAAACACAAGGCTGTGTTGTCCATTAAGATAGTCTCCTTTAGCATATTTTGAATACTGTTCAAATGTCATACTTTATTTTCTGTAATGTCTATACTATTTTTATTGCAGATAAAATTACTGCATTCTACATATTTTAAAAACTATTCAAAGGTTTTTCTTATGTCTTTAGCAGTGCCAATCCTATATCAATGCCTTACCATATTAATAACAATATCAAAGACTATAGCTTTTCACCAAAATTAATAGTTTTTACACTAATAAAAATGAAAAAGTGGTATTTAAAATCTGCTAAAAGTGGTAATTCTGTTGAAAAATACAATCTTGGATCTACCATGAAAACGTATAGGTAGTGTTAAAGATAAAAAGAAATGTTTGAATGTATTAAAATCTGCTGAAGATGGCTATGAATATAGTATTGGCAATGCTAAGAATAAAAATCAAAAAAAATTTCTGGGAACTGTGATAGAAATCTAATGTAGAGCATTTATTTATGAAGGGTTTTAATATATGTAATTTTTATGTGATCTAATAAAATAATTTTATAAATGATTTTTTCGAAAGTATTACATATCGGTTCAAGAAATAGCTAATATAAATTGAAATTTTTAGCATTTACTTAGTTGATTACTAACCAATTGTTATTATAACACCCTCTTTTTGTTTTTTTTTTTAAGCGATCTTATCTTTATTTATTGTAAACTAAATACATGTATATCCAAAAAAAACTTGTCTATCTATGTACCAAAACATTCTATTTAATAAAGATTTACCAGGCTTGCTACTCAATGCGATCTGCCACAACGACTTTTTGTCTAGTCCGGGTCTCATACATAGCTAAGAGTTATACTTCCACACATTACGAACAGGCTATTGTATGCCATATCAAGGTTGCTTATTTTGAAATTTTTGTTTATTTATAGAAAGCCATCTTGGTACCATGCTCTCTTTTATTTGGCTTTCTAAGGTCTTTGTATGCATTCTCACGATTTCTAGTTTGGCTTCTTCTTTTTTTTCTCTCTTTTTCCTTTCCGTTTCGTTGCCTTCTCATTGGAGGCCTTGATTTTCTTTGTTTGCTTCTCTCTCTGCCCTTTGAGTGTTTCGTTCTGGTTGCAGTTTTGAGCTACTTGCTTCTGGATATGGAGTTTGCTTTTCTTTGTCTTTTCTTCTTTTCTAACTGGATCTGTTTCTGCCTTTTTCTCAGCTTCTTTAGGCTTACGCTTGTTATCTTTTGTGATACCTTCTTTTTTCTCCTACTCAGCTGTTAATTCGCATCTGAATTTCCATATGTGTTCTATAAATCTGCTTTGCTCCAGATTCACAAGGTCCTGTATTACTTTCTTGGCTCCTTTTTCTTTCCAGTCAGATTAGCAACTTTTCATGCTATTTTCAACGATATTACTCCTCTGATTATCTCCAATCTAACTAAAGTTTTTTCTTGCTTCGTTACTTCAAAAAGGTTCTTCTGCACCTCTATATCATATTTCTTTCCGCTTAAACCCTTTCTGATGACCATCTCTGTGCATTCTTTTTCAATTACGGACCAGATCAGATCCAACAAAGAGCATTCCGCAAGGTGATCCTGTATTTCTCTTTCTCTTAGACAGACTCTGCATGTGTCCTCTTTGTATACACAGTTTCTCCTTTGCTTTTGCATACTTAGTGTGAGTAACAGGCTGTTCAAGCACTTTATTCGGAAGATCCAATCTCTATTATCTTTTGCACTTTGGCAATTTCTGCCCTTAAATTTATCTATGTATTTCCAGATAACCCTCCAGTCCAACTCATTTTCTTCACTTTCTCTATCTATTGTCCAATACTGCATACTCTTGGTGGCAGCCCATTCAGTTTCCAGAATATTAGAGATCAGTTGTGTTACAAAGGCTCTTGATAGGTCATCTATTCTTAGGTTTTTCCTACTTAAGTCTATTTGTTGATGTTTGTCCAAGGCCACCTAGGATTCACTATGTTTACTCCTGTTGTACCAACTTTTGCCAATGCATCTGCTTTGTCATGTAACTGTATATTACTGTGGCTTTTAATTTTCTGCAAATTTAGTTTGATCTCTTTTGCCTTAATAGCTGCTCATATTTGTAACAGCAGGCTGGTGTTTTTGGACTTCAGGGTTTCCCTCATTTTTTGCATAAGCCTGGCCTTGTGGATATTCTTTATGGCTTCTTTGCTATCTGTATATATTGTCACACATGCTTTTTTGAGTGGTACCAGTAGAGCGGCGCCTAATTCAGTTCAGGTGGCAGATGGCCAGTCTCCCATCCTGCCACTAAATTCTGCGATCGCTGTTTATTTTCCATCACTGACCACACTCGCAACCCAGCCCAGGCCTATTTTCTTTCGATCGTTTCTTCCATTTGGGTTTACTAAGGATCCATCTGTATAGAAATTCAATTCTTCATGTTCTTTAATTTGTCCTGTTAGAGACCTTAATTTTTCAACTGCTTGTGATCCTTTCAGATGAATGCTGATTAGTTCTTTCTCTCGTGTCACCATTTTGATTATGGATAACTGCTGATCATCTATATGAGGCCTGTCACCTGTTATTCGCACCTTGTTTCTTTTTTCGTCAAGGCTTTCTAGAGGGATTTCCAAAAAGAATTCTCCTACCTCCTTTTCTTTCTTTACCCAATTGTTTTGCAGCGCTCGCTTTTTACTTCTTAGTTGATGCCACAATATACACTATAACTCAGATGAGTCTGGACCTTCATTCATCTGGCAGCCTTTACATTTTTTGAATCTTGTTGTGTGCGCTGATTCATCATTTTCTGTTTGCCAATATTCAATTTCTATCCAGCTCTTGTCACTTTTTCTTACAATTTTTTCGAATTCCGATATCCCTTTATTTTTAAATACAACCGACTCTTTTTTCCTTTTATCTATACTTATTTTAAGAAGTTCCGCTCTTGGTGCGAGAGTATTTATCATGTCCTGGTTTGATTTTTTGTGTACTAGGCCCTTCTAGTATTATTTGTTCGATTTCTTCAAACAAAATCGGTTTCCTCCCTGTTGCTTTGCTCAGTTTGCATCTTCTAAGTTGGTCCCATGTTATTAGTTCAGAGTACGATCTATTCAACAATTGCTCTAGCATAATAATCCACATTTTCTTTTCATTACAGAAGCTTTGTGCTGCTTTGCCACCAAGCAGATTAATTATCTCTGTACCATTAGTGCAGATGTCAAGGCTTTCATTATTTCTTTTGATTATAGCATAATGTCCATTTTCTTTGCCTCTGCTACCGTATATTCCCGAAAATATGCTACCTTTTTTTGGGCAATTTTTAATAAAAAAAACGGGGGTAGCTTATTTTCGGGTGTTATGACTTTTTAAAAAACTTGCGCATAATAAATAGGTAGCTTATTTTCGGGTTATAAACCCAGAATTATAAATTTATATGTATTTTTTGTCCACTTGGGTTTTTTTAAATAAAAAAAAATACCGTTAAATAAAAAAAAAAAAGAAAAAAAAAATATAAAACCGATATGTACATACATACTTTATATATCGATATCAGATACCGGTATAAAAAAACAAATCAGATTTGTTTCGGGTTTATAAACCCAAACAAACCTATTTAAAAATAATAATTTCGATAATTAAAAAAAAAAGCAACGATACCGGTAATTTAATTTTTTTTTATTTATTTTTAAAATTTTTTTTTACTTATTTTAATTTTTTTATTTTTTTATTTTTTTTATTTATTTATTTATTTATTTTATTTTTTTTATTAATCAATTACTGGTATTGCTTTTATTTTTTTATTTACATATTAGAATTTTTTTTAACTTACCGGTATCGTTTTTGGTTTTTTTTTACTATAATTAAATACTTTTTTTATTTACCGGTATGTATTTATTTTTTTATCGTTAACATAATTTTATCAAATTTTTTTTTTATTAATTATTATTTTTTTTTTTTTTAACTTTTTTTAAATTTTTTTTCGTGTATTTTATTTTTATTTATTTTTATTTACTTATTTTTTTATTTTTCAGATTTTTCTTAATTTTAAATCTTTCTTTTATTCTTTATTCGTTTATTTATTTATTTTATTTATTTTATTTACAGTATTTGTTTATTTATTTAGGTTTTTCACGGGCAGGTAAGAATTAATAATATGCGTATAGGTGGGAAAATGGATCTTTTCGGTGGGCGGATGAATATTTATGGTAAAAGGGCAGGGCGATGTATAGTTTTTAGGGGTAAGTTTGCATATATATGCAATAGTGGGAATAAAATAACCGATATTCTCACCATTGCATATATGCACTAAGTGCGATGTTTTCTATTTACGGATATTTGGGCAACGACAAAAGGGGTAGCTTATTTTCGGAACAAAAAATTTTATTATTGTTCTGAATTGAAAAAAGCGAGGTAGCTTATTTTTGGATGAAACAAGCTTTTAGGTTTTTTGGTCAAAACCAAGGGGGTAGCTTATTTTCGGAGTAGCTTATTTTCGGGAATATATGGTATTATTTTATATGCTAGTTTGTGCGAAACTTTTACTTTGGCTAACCTACTTTTCTCAAGGTTTGTAATACATTGACTGTTTTTGCAGTTTAGCTAACTCTGTTTTATTCGCAACCAGGCCGCTTTACCTACGATTTTTGTATCGTTCATTCTAACCCTCAACTCAGTCACGTAATGCGACATTTGATTTTGCCATATGGTTCTCAGACCTGCAATGTGTTTATGTGTTAGAATCGAGTTTGCAACCATACTGGCCATGTTTGCTTTATTCTTGATTATTTTCTATATATGGCTTTATAGCCTATTGCAAGCGCTTCTTGACAGTAAGCAGTGTTGCATTCAATATTCTAGTTGTGGTAGCAAGACTCTGTTGTTCTTTTTGATTATAATTTTTTCTTAATAATAATACCCAATATTAAATAGTTCATGTGTATTATATATAACTGATAATATTCAGGCATATTATTCTTCACAATTCCAATTACCGTTCACCAATTTACCAATTCACCATTTTACCAATTTACCAATTCACTAATTCACTATTTCACCAATTCACCAATTATACCAATTTCACCAATTTACTAGTTACACTAGTTAGATTATTACTGATTGGTAAATAGTAAAATGGTGAAATTATTTTACCACTCTGATTTAATTTCACCAGCATCTATAGTTTTAATCCAAGAAGTGTATTTGCCCTTACTAAAAGATAAGTTTTACCTTGATATAGGTTTTTAGTAGGAATTTTTTAAATTAGAATAGACTTCATATATTATTTTAGAATAGTATATTTTTTTTCCTTTATTTATTATCGTCTTCTGGGCTATCATTAGTACCAATGTTACTGTTGTATGGCCTGAGCACTATTTAATAGTAGCTAACAGGTACTATTTATTTTATATATTTTTATTTGTATTAGTTATTTTTATAAATATAATTTTTGTAAATTAGTAAATATTATTCAAACAAGCTTGTAATGATATATAAAAATAGCAATATGTAGTATCTGACAATAAATAAAATGTTTAAACTACTATAATAAAATTTTGTTAAACTAGTGCAAAAAAATTTAGTTAAAAATAAAAAGTTTGTTAACCGAATGATATAAATGCTCTAAATTTTGGTATTTAAATTTTGTTTTTTGATTGGCTAGAGCTAAAGAAAGCGAGGCAAAAGACTTTCAAGCCTTACTTTATTGAATTTTAAGAATATTCAGCTTTTGCTTTACTTGATCCAAATTTTAGGTTCAAAATAACCAAAGATTAGTTTAATGTTTGGATACCAAATTTTGATTTAAAATATTAATTAGATTAATGCAATAAAAATAGATTTGTTATAATTTTTCTAATTAAAATCTTGTATAACAATAGCTCAAAGGGTCATTTTGTAAAAAAGCTTATCATTAGCAGGATTTGGATTAAAGAAGGGCAGGTGCATTTACTAATAGCTGACTTTTAATCAATAGAATACTATATGTTAACAAACTTTAATAAGAAAGAATAGTTTATTAGTTGGAAATAATTACTCTATATTAAATATTCTCATAATTATATTATCAAATCTTAAGTCTTACTCTACTAAATTTTAAAAAACGTCCAGCTTCTACTTAACTTGATCCAAATTTTAGGTTCAAAATAACCAGAGTTGAATCTAAATTAAATTTAACATTTGGATACTAAAATCTTATTTAAAAATAGTAGCTAACTTTATTACAATAGAATACATTAACTAACTTTTAATAAAAAAGAATAGTTTATAAAAAAGAATAGTTTATTGGTTGGAAAATAAGAGTTACTTTATATTAAATATTATCATAAATATGTCATTGAATCGTAAGCCTTACTTTACTGAATTTTAGAAAATATCCGGCTTCTGCTTCACTTGACCCAAATTTTAGGTTCAAAATAACCAGAATTGAACCTAAATTAGATTCAATATTTGGATACAGAAATCTTGGTTTAAAATATGGTAGTTGACTTTTAGTACAATAGAATACATTAACTGACTTTTACTTTAATAAGAATAGTTTATTAGTTGAAAAATAAAAATTACTTTATATTAATATCATAATAATATGTCATCATATCGTAAACCTTACTTTATTAAATTTATAAAATGTCCGGCTCCCACTTTACTCGACTAAATTTTAGTTCAAAATAACCAGAATTAAACTTAAATTAGGTTTAACATTTGAATATCAAAATCTTGTTTTATAAATAATGGCAATTTATAAAATGTAGATACTATTTTAAATTTATTTTAAAGTATAAAACCTAAGAATTAGAACTCTAGCACACTAAATATCGCCATTTTCTAGTATATAATAAAGTTTTATATACAGTATGGAGCACTTCAAAATTAACATATTTTTGAAATTATGAATATCAAATAAAAAAAAATCCAAATGAGCATTCTGATACACATGTTCAAGGAAATAAAACTTTTTTTAATATTTAAATAAGAGCATTTGGAACTTGATCGAAAACAAAATGAAGGTTCTAAATAAATAGTTTACTTAAAGCTTAATTTTAAAACTTCTTATTATATTATTATTTGAACTTGCATTTCATTTAGAGTTTGAAACTGGGTCAAGCAAAATTAGATTAACCACGGTTGGTTGGTTTATCCGTTGATAATATGCAACCCGATTGAAAATGTGTAAGAACAGCAGCTTGTACAATTCATTAGTTCTAAGCAAATTTAACAATTGCGAATTAGTGATGTTACGGTCCTACAAGGACCATGGTCCAGACCGGTCTTTTGAACCGGTTAATTGGTCCTCAGTTTGTAATTAAGAACCGGATCCGGACTAGTCCTTATATAGCATTTATAAATCTTAATATTCTTGTACTTAAAGTTACACATATTTGTATACAAATGATTGGATGTATCACAATTCAATACTGGTGATACAAGTAGTAGGTTAAAAATACTTTCAAAATAATAAAATGAAATAGGAGTTATCCAGAGATGATTTTTTTTAATAGATTTCGAAAGAAAATTTACAATCATAAAAGAATCCAATATTAAAGGTAGAGTGTAATGTAGATCATTTTTAATAGTAATACATAGCAAATTATACAAATCATATGATGATCATATGATTTACATAGATTCTAACCAATTAGAGTTAATTATTTATATAGATCTTCTTGTAAAAATTAACAACTCCTCGCAAAATTTTATAGTAATAAAAAAATTAAAAAATATATTGAAATATTCTTGTTTATATTTACAAAAAATTAAAAATAGTGATACAAATCGATGAAAATTTTTCAATTGATTAGTTGATAGATCAATTTATCCAACTAATCGATTAGTTGAATAAATAATAAACGAAACTTGGTAAAATACACATAAGGTAGCAACTGAAACAGCCGGGTTGATAATTGGTTGATTAAACGACCAATTGTCTTGTCGATTAATTGACCAATCGACTAGTCGATTAATCGATTAGTTGGCCAATCGACAAATCGATTAGTCGACTAATTGATTAATCAACTAAGTTGGGTCTGTAAAATTCAAATTGATTAGTTGTCAACTTTACAACTAATCGATTAATTCGATTTTCGATTCGTATCACTAATTAAAAATCAATTTTTATATTGTTTTCGACTAATTTAATTTTTAAAATTATTTTTAACTTGTTTATATAAACTGCTGATTTTTGTATATATGTCATGCGTCAGATCAATTCTTGCGTCAGATTAGACCCGGCCTAAATTAGATTAGGGTTAGGGTAAAATTACGGTAAAGTTAGAGGTTAGTTTAGGCCAGTTGTTGCTGATCATTTAATGCTGGTCAACTGATAGTCATCTGACGTGCGTTAGATTCAATCTGACGCAAGTTTTAATCTGACGCACAACATATACAACAAATAATTGCCATTTATATTTATATTGTATTACACTATACCTTTAAGTAAGCTTACAAATAAAACAAATAGGATTATAGATCATTGATTTTGAAATAAATATACCACTAATTTAATTTGAAATTATTTTTATTAATAAAAAAAATTATAAATCGAATATATCGCTTTTCCAGCCAATTTGTATACATTTAATTAAACCGAATATGATATGTAAAGTCTGAAACAGCCTATTTTTGCTATCTTGACTACTAGATACTTAAAGATAGGTTGATATGCATTTATACATATAAGCTGCCGTCAATAAAAATTAGGCAGATTGATATTTTAAAAAAAATCTATATCTTAATTTCGCAGCTTGTGAAAGTTGAGGTATGGTTTTTTTTTTAAAATATCAATCTGCCTAATTTTTATTAATGGCAGCCCATATGCATTCATGCATGTGATCCTGAAAATGCATATTTTCCTATCATGAATTCCAAATTAGAAAACTATTTTTTATACATGTATAAGGCGATAAAACATAAATTTAGCTTAGTAAAACATGTATACAACACTTATACAACCACAACATACAAATTCGTAATATCTTTCAAAAAATACACATTTAGTTTATCTCTAAATACTAAAAGAGATTTTTGTGATATTCTTTAAAAAATATGCATTTGGCATATTTCTAGGTACTAAACGAGATTTGTGGTATCCTTTCAGAAAATACTCATTTGGCCTAGGTAGAAAAAGAAAACAGATTTAGAATTGCATGAGTAAAAACTTATTGCAATAAAAATGAATAAAAACATCTAAAAAATCGGAACAAAGTTAGTTGCAATTGATTTCTAACAAAAAATAATAGAAAAATCTCTATATGAAATTCTAACCCAAATATATTTTTGATCTTTATAAAAAAAATTTATTAGTAATAAGATAAAAACTATCTGTAACAGTTGGTTTTTATATACCTTGCTTTAAGGGCAGTGTCATTAATCACCTGATTATTTTTTATCAGAGGCCTACCCCCCTCCCTCTTCCTCAATATATAAATAGTCAGGTTCTTATATATAATTTTAACTTTTTTTACTCTCCTCCCCCCCTAAAAAATCACCTGATTTTTGTTACTCCCCTAATATAAAAGCTTCAGTTTTTTGATCATAAAAAAAACCTCCCAAAAACACAATAATATGGATTTTGAAACTACCGATACCAATCTTCTTTCTGATCCTAAAAATGATACTAATGAAATGCTCGAGGATAGTGTCTCAGACATTAATAGTCAAATGTCTTATGAAACACCATCCCAAAGTAGCAATAAAAAAACTGTTAAAAAAAGTCCAGTATGGCCTTATTTCAATTATGATACACCCGACCACCCTGATAAACCAGTATGCAAAAAAAACAAAGAACCTTTTCGACTAAAACTGGGGTTTTGTCTTTACGAAGACATCTTCAAGAGCATAATATTATTGTACTAGTTAAATACTAATTAAATGTCAAACTTTTTCTCACTTTTCCAGAAACAATCCGTATGATAACGAAGAGCAAAAAAAACGAGACAAAAAATTAATTGCCTAGATTATTGTCGACCAACAACCCTTTACTGTTGTTGATAATCAGTATTTTCAGGAGTTTATTAACTTTTTCGATCCTCGATATACAATACCGGTACCTACAAGCTATAAAGATAAAAATTATGGATAAGTTTGAAGATAAACGCAACAAAATAGTTAATGATATTTCTGAAATTCCTGAAAGTTTCCTTGACAGCTGATATATGGACATCGTTAAATTTAGAGGCATTCCTTGGTATTATGATTTACTATGTTGATTCTAACTAGAAATTACGGCACTTTCTTTTAGATATTATTCCATTTACTAATAGATATATGGGTATAAATATTGCAGATACTATTACAAATCTTCTTACTTATTTTAATATTAAGAATAAAGCATTAGCACTTACCACAGACAATGAGGCTGCAATAATCATTTGTAGAAGGTTAATCGCACAGAGCTACAAGATGAATTTGATAGTATTGAATTTTCGCATTATAGATGTGTGGCTCATGTTCTTAACTTGGCTACAAAAAAAGAATTAGAAATGGTCGATACTTCAGTAGATAAAGTTCGCAATTTAATAGCTGAAATCAAAGTATCTATTCGTCTCTGTGATGATCTACAAAAACTGTGTAAACTTAAAGAAATCTCATATCTTAAGCCCGAATTAGATATCAAGACCAGGTGAAATAGCACTTATTATATGTTGAAAAAAATGCAAAAAATGGAAACGGCCCTTAATCTACTTGCTACCGATTATTTATCTGTCCGTTTACTATATTCAAATAATAATGAACAACGCAATTTAAAAGTATAAATCAAAAATTTGACCAACCTTTTTCCCTTGTAGTACTCAGATATAATAATTTAAAAAATATACAGTATAATAAAACTAATATAATTAATTACATTATTAGAATGTGCTTACTTTGCTAGAACCTCTCGAAGCCGCTACGAAATTACTTTCAGCTGCATCATATCTAGTGATGCCATCGAAATTGATTTTTGAAAAAGGCCTATTTCATCTTTATTAGAGAAAATTAAAATTTTTTATAAGGAAGAGCAAATAAAATTTATATAGATATATTCCTTACAATTTCGTCTATTCAAAAAAAGTATCAAATAATTTCGTCTTTCAAGTAAAATAGATCAAAAACAATTTCATCTTTAAATTTTAATTTCGGGTTTTAGAACCCGAAATGCTTTCGTTCTCATGTATAATCATACCCAACTATTGGAAATATATGTTTGGTGTTTTTAAGCATTCAAAACTATCTAAATACATATATTGAGCAAGATGGATTTTCTCAAATCAGAGTAGCAGTATCAAAAATTGAAGAATATTGGAACATAATAGATAGGCCCTCTATGGTCTTCGCTGTTCTTGATCCTTGTACTAAATTAAAAATATTCGACAGAGTAGATGCTATTAATGCTAAGAATGCCATTTAAGAAACTATGAATCAATACATTTATGAGGATATTCAAGCTTTACCAACCTCTAACAATGATTCAGAAAGTTCGATTAAAACTGCAAGAAAATTCTTTTGGAACTTGCGCAATTGAATAGAAATAGAAGAGCCTTTAATTCCTAATTATGCTACTAAAAATACTCTAGAGCAAGAATCATCAGCTATGAATACTAGTGAATTGGATAACTATCTTGCATTTAATACTGTTAAAGAAGATACAAATTCCCTTGATTGATGGAAAGCGAACCAAAGAACTTAACTGATTTTATCAAAAATGGCTTCTGACTATCTTAGCATTCAGGCTACCAGTGTTGTCTGTGAACAAGCCTTTTCGATTGCTAAAAATACTATTTCAAGAACTCGTAACCGCCTTCATTCTGAAACAGCAAGAGTATGCCTTTGTATTAAAAGTTGGATTAGCAATGGTGTAGATGAAAATTAAATTAACAAAAAAAATAAAATAAAATAAAACATTTCTGTAGTTAGATATTTGATCTAAAAAAGCTATATTACTATTAATATTATAAATATTGTATAAATATATAAATATCAAAATAATTTTAAATTATAAAATTTACCAATTAATTCAGCTCAAAACCTTTTAATACTTACGGTATATACAGTAAAATTATGAAATAGAGTTTTCACCAACCTTATATCAAGATATATGTAAAAGTAGTACAGTACAAAAATTGAGACAGATGTATATAAATCGTAATAGTGTTTGTAAAACTGTAAAAAAAGAACGTTATTAGCATTCAAGTGTGTATTTAAAACTTGGTCAGTTCTTAGTAATCTTTGTCGTCATATTTTTCTGCTAATCCAACTCGAAAAAGGAGCAAGATCAAAAATTTAAAAACATAATTTTTTTTTGAAATTCTAAATTTTTATTGGCTAAAATAGACCGGTCCAAGACCGGTCCTGAACTGGGATTTTTTAATAGACCAGTCTACATAGTCTGGTCTGCAGTCCATTACCTGAATTGGTCTTTTGGACCTAAACCAAACCAGACTGAACCGTAACATCCCTACTTGCGAATAATGAATTGATATAAAATTAGCTATTAATGGCATTTTATCATTATCACAATCTAATGTTGTTAGTCGAAAACTTAATTTAGTCAACCATTTAGGCAATTAGTGTCTAAATATATTTCGACATAGCATTATTTTTTTTTTGAAATGTTAAAAGTCAAATTTGTCTAAATGTCTAAATAGTTGACTAAATAAATACTATGTGACTAAATGTCTAAATAGTTGACTAAATAAAATACTATGTGACTAAATGTCTAAATTAAATATAAACAATAAAATTATTTATAAATAAATTGAATATTATATTATTACTACTGCACTTTGAACTTAAAGACACAGCATAACTAAGTATAAATTTAATCTTAATTAGTGATAAGCTATTTAGTGCTTTTTATACATGATGCGCATAATGCGCAGTATTATACCAGTATTATACCTGGTTTATAAAAAATGCTCCATTGTTAGAATATTAAGGAATTTTGTTTCACTTTTGACCTTGTTCATAATTTATATTAATTTTTCCAGTTGGGAACTTCCAAATGCTTGAGATAAATTGATTTGTATTATGCTAGCATACTCATATAAAAATATATCTGCAAAAATCATATGCATGGTTTCAAAATTTGTACACATTATTATACTAGTTCTAATAATAATAGACAGATTTAGACATTTGTTTAGAGATAGCTTTATGTAATGAACAAGTAATAAATTAATCATTTGAATAAAGTCTATAATAATAACGGGTAATAAATTAATATGTTAGTGCAATTTATAGATATTTAATTAGTTTAATAATCAGTCTGTCCGGTCTCATACTGATTATTCCTAATCAGTCCTGAACTGCAGTTCAGTCTAACTTTTTAAAAGACTGCCAACCTTTGGACCAAGGCGGACCGGACGGACTGATTAACAGCACTAATGGGAATAGGTTCGCTATCCAAACAAGCTCAAGTATTCATACTCTAATGTCAATACCTATGACAAAACCTCTAGACAAAGACTAATTATGAACCCGTACCAATCATTCTTACAACCTGTTGAACGCATAAACTACTGATCTCTCAGTTCCAAAATTTCCTAAACCCAAGGTCCTAAACCACACCTTGACTAATACATGAAAACACAAGCATAAGAAAGATATCTACAGGTCCCTGTAGTCGCAGAGCCTAACTAACCACTAATAAGGTCCTTGCACTGCCACTGCAGCTACGGAGCTTAACTATCCACTAATAAGATCTTGTACACTTCTTGTACAGTGCCGTGGAGCCTAACTATTTATTAATAAGATCCTTGTACTGCCACTGTAACTGTAGTGCCTAATTATCCATTAATAAGGCCCTTGTACTGCTACTGCAATTGCGGGGCCTAAACATCCACTAATAAGGTCCTTGCACTGCCACTACAGCAGCAGAGCCTAACTATCTACTAATAAGGTTCTTGCAGCTACAGTACCTAACTATCCACTATTAAGGTTCGTGTGCTGCTACTGCAGCCGCAGAGCCAAACTATGCACTAATAGGACTTGCACTACCACTGTAGCCACAGAGCCCAACATCTGACTAGAGATGGTAGGCGGAAAATAGAGCCAGCATTTACCAAATCGAGTGATAGCAAAACCAAAATAACTAACCTTTATTGCTAATGCTAATACTAATTTGTCATTTATCCAAAAATATTTAATGTTTAGTTTGAAAGCAAAGACAAATTAATAATTCGCAAAATATAAAATAAATATTAAATTCCTTAAAATATTTAAATTTTTTAATGTTGTCTAAGCCTCTAAAAATTAACCTCGCATATCACAAAAAATTAGACTATATATGTTTGTTACAATAATTTAAAGCTATATTCAGACCAATTGTCTTTTTGGTCTGTTCCATAAAAAGGCAGTTCTAAGAAGGACCACAGATTGAGCGGTTTTAGTCAGACTGATTAACAGCTCTAACTCCCATATGTTTTTCATATATATTTCTTAATTTAGACATTTCAACATTATTTAGACATTTCAGCATAATTTAGGATTTCGCCAATATTTAGATATTTCGGCAGCCTAAGTATCAAATGTCGAAATATTTCTACAAGCATAAATCAATTTCGGCTAACAACATTATCACGATCTTAATAATTCTGCATAAATTTGCATAATGATATCCATTTCTGAACTGCACTTATAAAAACAAGTATATATATATATAATTCAATTTTATTATATAAAGCAATATATCTAATTACAAATTACGAATGTTAGTATATTTTATTTAACATATTGATTATTAGCTGGAAATATTATATTCAGCAAATCCATATTCCTTTTTAAAAATAACATCACACCCACCAATTCCAGATTAAGGTTTGTACGTTTGCTTTAATGTTGTTTTCAACATTTGAAATCAAGCATTTAAATGACTTCTGGACATATGGTAATTGTATTTTGACTATTTTTTTTATTATAGGATTCTTCCTGTTTATTAATGTTTTTGTTTGCACCATATTTATTTTATTATTAAAAATTGAACGATCGCAATAAATTTAAAGAATTACATATAATTATGTTAAAATACAACATTATTTATCCAGTATGCTAAATTTATTAAAGCAAAGTATTAATCATTTAAACTTCATTATATACAGTATTAATAATTAACTTGTGAGTAAAAAATTTATAATTCAAATTCGAATTATTCGAGTCATGAGAGTTGAAGAGTCTAGTCACTACCCTAAACTAACTGGTAACTGATTTCAAAGTTATACAGGTAACCTAGGTGATGATTTTTCACCTAATTCCAAACTCTAATCCCACTAACGCTTTTAATCTTCCTAATTTGGTGCTCCAAACAAATACGATTTTTTAACATGCACTATTCAGCTAGAACTCTTTTTTTTTTTGCTAAACAAACAGAATTGCACCAAAACAAAAATTTGTACTTAAGGGTGTGGCGACTTAGGGAAGTTGGTAAGTTGTCACACCAAGTGGCAGGTCTAGAGTTCAAATCCCACTGGCAACGCTTTGGAAAAATAAATCTGTGTTACAGTAAGGGCAGTGTCATTAATCACCTGATTATTTTTTATCAGAGGCCTACCCCCTCCCTCTTTCTTAATATATAAATAGTCAGGTTCTTATATATAATTTCAACTTTTTTTACTCCCCCCCCCTAAAAAATCACCTGATTTTTGTTACTCTCCTAACTGTTTCCTGTTGATCAGTTGGGTATATCACCTGTAGTTCTTGGTTACTATCTCGAATTGGAGCTTTCAGGCGAAGTTGTATCTGGTGACACAGACAAATCCAAGGAACCGGGAAAATAGAAACCCATTTGGAAAGTCCCGAGTAAGGAGGTAGTAATGATCTTTGACGGTGCTACCAGAACTGGAATATCAGAAACTGGAGCTGAAGAACTGGACAATATGACCTTTGGAGGAGAGGGTCCACCAACCTGGCCGCCGGAGTCGTACCGGAGGAAAAGGACCTATGTTCCGAAATTAGGTACCAGAAGAAGAAAAACCATAGTAGCACCTAATGCTGGGTAGATCAACCCTTCTGGGCCAACTGGATTAGAAGTTTGGGGTATCCGGTGATGGACCGGTAGGAAAGTAATGGTGGGTACTGGGGTCGGTGTGAACCTTACAAAGGCAAAAGTAGGTAATGGTAGCGGTTAGATGTCCCCTGACTGCAAGTTGCTTGCCTTGGTGAGTGCATAAGTTACCGAAGTGTAGGTAATACCTGTGTGGGACAGGGACTGCTCTACCAAGTGTACCGCAAGGATAAATTAGTCCTAAGGGGATGTAGTTAGCATCCGGGACTGTCTTCGACTGACTAATGTATCGGAGGGATGTACCAGTGATCACAAGTAGGATTGACATGCGAAGCATTGGATCAGAGAGTTTAAATAGGCAATCCTCTAGTTGGGTTGTTGGTATGGCAACTAGTGTAGAACCTTCGGGCGGACTACTTCAATTAGACAACCAAAAGTTGTACGTGTGGCTAGTTGTACTCTCATTCAATGTAACAATTGTGGGTGCGCCCAAAGAGGCGCCCTTGATTCACAGGCTTAATTAAATAAACTCTCACCCAGAGTGGGAACTTTGATATAAAAAAAAAAAAAAAAAAATTTGTACTTGAAACTTCAAGTACTTATAACCAGACTCGTAATATGGTAATAAGAAATGGAAATTATCTGGATGGGTACTTGAATATTCAAAGGATCTAGTATAGTTCTTTGATTTAGCTAGAATAACTATTATATTTACATCAAAAAAATTTTAAAAATTTTTATACATTTACGTAAATCAATTTGCTTGAAACTTAACATAAAATTCTACAAATTGCGATAGGTTTACAACTCTAAATAAAGTAATACAAAAATAAATTAAATGGGACATGGACTAGAAAAAACCATTGTTTGACACTTTCTGACAAAATTTGAGATTTTTGATTCACAGTGTCATGTTCACAATTATATATTCTAAAGCACTCGCTACTATACCTTTTCACAGTGATGGTAAATGACCTGAAATGACCTACGTAACTTAGTCATTTTGGGGCTTTAAATGACTTAGAATGTCATTTGACATTTGTTTACTAATAATCTACTATACTTTTAGCCAATCAAAATTAAGTACTAAAAAACCAATTTTTTATAATTATGATGTACTATACGTACTTTGCAAGATAAATAATTTAATAAGAAATTTTGTTAAAATGAATTTCTGTCACTTATTCCGCACAAAATTGCACGATATAATTTTTTTTTATTTAATATATATATATTTTTTATTTTATTTATCGTTTTATCTTTTTATTTATTTATTTAAAGTTTTTCTAGCAGCTTTATTCATCACACATGAATAAAAAAAGCACAAATTATATAGGAGGTAGGTCGCGTAAAACTTCTTTCGTTACAAGGAAATTATCATTAAATAATTATTGCGGGGTGCTTGATTTCTGCGCATTTCCAAAATTCAGCCACTATTTACTATCCTTTTCCTTTATACCGAATTGACTATCTTATACTACAAAAGATTACAATATTATGCATAAGCCTTGCATATATAAACTCTATCGATTTAACTTGTTAATTACGTTATATGAGGTTATATTTTGTGTTATATAATTAATCGATTATGCATAATGACCCAAATGACCCAAATGACGCAGGTCGTGTCATTTGGTCACGGGTCATTTGCAAATGACCCAAATTTGAATGACCGGTGTTACGATCGATGGGAGAGCTTGATAGGGTATTGCACCAATTTAGCTTCGATCGTGAACAAATAGTGATTAAGGTCAAATGTTTAAAGAAACTAACACACATAATTACGGATTATAAGGTTTATCTTTATTAATATAAATCAATACATCGGGTTATCATAAGAAACTAAAGACTATCTACTACTTCTCCACTACTCCGAAGCAGAAAATAAACCTTTATATACTTTTAATTCATATGGGGCTTTAATCCCTCGATTGGGGTTTTAATCCCTCGCTTGGGGTTTTAATCCCTCGCTTGGGGTTTCAATCCCTCGCTTGGGGTTTCAAACCCTCGCTTGGGGTTTCAAACCCTCGCATATGCCTTTTCATACCTATTTTCTATAATTTCCGACCACCTAACCTTTGAACATTATTATTTTTCATTCATTTGCCTCATTCTAATGATTACAAGTATTAATAAACTCTTATTCTTTAAACATGATAATCATACATTTTTAAATACTCTGCAACCTAATAAAATATCTTAAACCTTACTTTTAATTCGAACAAAACAAGAGATGTTAAACAGCTCAGTTTAGTTTTTGAATCAGTTAAATCATCAACATCATATGAAATTTAAAGATATAGCAAGAGTGACTTTCGATTTGTACTAAAATATATGAAAATTTATACATATTTAACATACATCATGTTGCATTAAATCAACGTTTGATTTTATAAAACCTCACATGAATAAGCACTCAAATCTGATACTGACTCAACTTCTGAAATCGAACCGAACAATTAACATTCCTACTTACGACTCACGATTGCCTTAGTTGATAACTTACTCATTGCATCTCCAACTCGAACCTTGTTTTTTAAAAAAATCGCTTATATATTAATATTTTGCTTATGAAACCACTCTTCGGGTTCTAACAAAAAGATTCCTTGCACAAATTATTTTTAAAAAATAGGTAAGGAGGGTGAATAATTCACCCGAGTGATAAATAAATTATTCCATATGTATCTATATATATTTAATATATACTGTACACCATGTATCATTGGGGTGTGCGGTCAACTAAGTAAATCAAAACTATATGTAGTACCATATAAAAATTAAATATTGATCAGGAGAGTGATCAGAATAGTGATCGGGGCTTTTAATATATATTTTAATAGTAAAGAATGACTTGGATGTTTTGGATGTCTAGAGCGAATCGATTTACTTTTTTCAATTATTTTAGCATAAATCTATTCTTAAACATGTTTATAACAATGTTACGTTGAAAATTTTGACATTAATATTTAGATTTCAAGTTGGCTCTTTACAAAAATTCTGTTTCATATTGAGAACTATTCAAAAAAGAGATGTTTTTCGTTGCAGATAAAAATTCAATACAAGAATTTAAAATTTTTTAACGTAACTTTGTTATAAACGTATTTAAGAATAGATTTATGCTAAAATAATTGAAAAAAGTAAAGCGATTCGCTCTAGACATCTAAAACTATTCAAGTCATTCTTTACTATTAAAATATATATAAAAAGTGATAAACAATCCCGATCACTATTTTGATCACTATTCGGATCACGAATTTCAAAAAAATCTTCACTAATTAATTTTTATATGATACTACACATAGTTTTGATTTACTTAGTTCCCCAATGTATCATGATAAAAATCATGTGATAAATGGCGTGCCAACAGCCAAAGCTAATATATTTTTTATTTAGAAAAAAACCAAATTATACGTAACATTTATTATTTAGTTTAATAGGCTAAATTATTTTACTTAATTAGACTACTCTTCTACTCTTATTTTTTTTTTTTAAATTTTTTTTTTCTTTGGGTAATCGTTATAAAATTGTAGAAGTTGAATTTCTATCGATGGTCATGTATCACGAGCTTTTGTACTGCTGAGTGAATGATTTGAGGGACGTCACACATGCATATACGTGTGTATTTATGCCAGGAAAATAAAGTAGCATGAGTTAATTGACCGACTTTGATTCGAGATAGGGTTTCGCAACTAAAGAGTGGAAGTTTAAGCGTCATGGCTTTTTTTTTATACCAAAATTTTGCGGCTTCATAGAGTCATTGTTAGAAGAGATCTGATTGGTGCATCTGCGACGATCTTAATCACCCTAAGATATCTTATATTATAATCTATGTGATGTAATTTTCGTAATCTTAATCATAACTAAGTACTATTTGGTGTAAATTACCGTTCACCTTAGTCAGGATTACGGATTATGTATTGTCATGATCAAATTGATCAAATACATTATAATGCCATGATTACCTAATGATCATGATTGACCATAATAGATGTAGTTGAAACACTGGATTATAATGATAACAAAGTGATCATATAGGCGTACGTATAAAAATTTATACTAAAATTTATATCAAATAAGAAATTCATAATCGGGCTGATCAAATAATCACTTTTATTCTCAATGATCATCCGATATCACATAACTGATTGGCTCAAATTTTATTTAACCTTATCACCCATATTAAATAATTACTGAAATTGGAGATTTTCACCCATTTGATAAAATTACAATTAAATCTTTTGTTACGGACAGTTAATGCTATGCGTTTACCTAGTATTTAAATAAATATACTGTATTTATTTTTAAATTATATAAATATCTTTTTAAAACTATACTATATCTAATATATATGTATATATAATATATATAATTTCTTAAAAATAAACAAAATAATATGCCAAAAAAAAAAAACAATCTTATATTTAATAATAAAATATAATATGGTTTATTATTTTAAACATTAAAAATATATCTTATAATATTATTACCTTTATGTATTTAAGATCAGCATTATATCTTAATATTAAAATGTAAATAATTGATTAAATTTTATTGCAAATTTTGAAATCGAACCAAAATTTATCTGCTAATGCAGGTATAAATAAATCTTACTAATAAATGAACAATTCAGGAGATAAGTAGATTAACTGCGATTTTTTTTTGTTTTGTTTTTTTTTTTTTTTGTTTCATTAGATTCTACTTTTAAAATACAAAAGAAAAATGTGACTATAAGTTTACTAATCGCTAAACTCATGTAACCAAAAAGTAAAAAAAAAAAAAATATATATATTTAACTGTAATCCTTGCGTAAACATTACCATAATTGTAACCGCTAAGTTTCTAAAGATTTTAACATGTCTACAATGTCCAAAAATGAATCACCTATAGTTTTTCCTTGAGGATGAGGTGCAATATTATCAAGCTGAACTTGATCTAACGATGATGAACTCATTAACAATTGTCCGCTTAAATGCCCACTCGCTGATGCCTCTTCACCAACTAATTCATTAAAATGGACAAATTGTTGAAGGAGGTTTATAAGAGAATTGACCGATCGATCCGGCAATCGCTGTATAAACAAAAATAATTAAGGAGATTATACTATCTATATTTATCACATTTATATTAAAAAAAAAACAAAAAAGGAAATAAAATATGAAAAGGATATCAATTATCAACAATTGATTGGCGTGATTGTTCTTGATTAATAAGCCAAGTAAAACAGCTAGATATGCCGCAATAATATTGCTATCAGTCTAAAAAGATCAAAATTAATCTAATTATTTAATCTTGAAAAATAATGAATTGTAAAGTCCATGATAATCATTACCTCGTCATCTTCTTTTTCAAGTTGGTAATTATACAAAGATACAAAACATGATACAGCAGATTCACGTGATGGGCATGTACAAGTTCGAAGACAAGTACGTGAACCTGTACAAAATGGGTTTTGCTCTTGAAATCGTCATAATTAAAAACAAAACCAACGTGAATACTTATATCGGTACACATATGCTTAAACTACATTTAATATAACATTAATATCTTACCAACTTTTCGAAATTCATCTTGACTTCCAGGATCCATTTCAACCAAGTTTATAAGTAAACCAATACTAAGTAATAACACATCAAATTTAACTGCTTCGATAGCCGTTGAATTCGTCGGACTATCCAAATCCATCTTATCTGATCCAATATTCGTTGCCACAGAATCATTATGGGGAAGTTGTCCAAGAGTGGCAAGTCTAACAAGAATTGGCATTCCAGGAATACACCCAATGCATTGGCAACACGGTTGATTATCATTAGAAAGGTTAATAAGCACACGCAGACTGCCAAGAAGACATTCCATTGCTAGGATGATTAAATGTAACAATTTTATACAAAACCGATGTATCGAACATTAATCATATAACTTCGACTGTTACACAAACCTACTGATGCACGTTGTATATTTTTACTACAAGCTTCTACTTGACAGTATAAAAGGAACTCTAGTAGCATCCGTAAAAGTTCTTTGTCCTTTTCGACAATGTCGAATTGGTTTTCGGCACAGAATAGGGTTGCATTTTCTATTATTTTAAGGCATTGCCCAATACATTCGAAATCCAATATATTTTCTGATAAGTTCAATGCCTACATATATATTTATATCGATTGATTAGCGTTAAACAATTTCATTAAGAGAAGACCTGACAGTAATCTTAATGAAACGATGTTTAAAATTCTTACCTTACCATTCTCAATTCTTGACAGTAAACTAGTTACTGGTTCAAGTTCAGTTTTTAAGATATTTATTACAGAACTCAACCCTCCTGATACTCGTAGTCTAGTTTTTATCATGCCTTCATAGCGTGTTTTTAAAGAAGTCAAGGAAGATAACGTCCGAAGGGCTATTGATTTAAGTGAAATCTATTAAGAGAGTGTTTAATAATCATTATTTAATCCGTTTATGATAATATGCATGGGTAACAAGAACCATAAAAGATCCTTACTTGAGATTTTGCTTCGAAAATTGCAGAACGTATAATGATCTCTTTCATTTCTTTGATCTGAGTTGTTAAGTAAGAAAAGATCATCAGTAATGAAAACTAATATATATAGAATTTAATAATGAATTAGACTTACTAGTAACCTTTCAGATCTCTTCAAAGATTCATTACTATCGTCAAAAGGATCCAATGGGTTGTTCAGAGTATTTACAATCAGTTCCATAAACCCATGTTCCCGTATTAATAACTCTGAGCTATGTTTATCTTCAATCAGCAAACATATAATGAATGCAAAACAACATCTTATAAACTATAAGTTGTAAATAATATAAATGCTATTATATTAATATAAAGAAATATAGGTATGCAAAGAAAAAAAAAGAGTAAACTGACCGAATCTTGATTCTTATTTAGCATGACATATATTTTTGGAATATAGTTATGAGCACGAACTTTAAGTAGAAATTCACCGTTCAGTAACTTGCGTGATAACTCCATGCCACTTTTAAAAATAGGTGCATTAGTATAAAAAAATATTGCATCAATAAAAAAAAAAAAAGGGGAAATTATAAAAAAAAAAAAAACTTCACTCTAACCTATTTCTGCGTACACTCAATTGATGGTTTTCTCGAAGGCCATCAAGAATATAATTTATTTCGTCAATAAATCTAGCATTACCTCCAACTTCTCGAAGTTCATGAGAACTTTTTACTTCGTTCTTTTTGATTATCTAGAATGATACACTGAATTAGCTTCTATTTAAAGAAATATTTAAAGCGTATGAATATTACTCACTAAATCTTTTTCAACATCATCAGACTGAAATAGTGAAGAAGGCATGAATGTATCTGATAATAATGAATCAAGATCATCTTGTCTTATAATAGTGCGCCCTTTTCCGTAGGTTTTTTGAACACCAGGGCTTCCTGATATGTTCGCATTATATGATTGAGGCGGTGAACTCGGAAAATCGAGGGCATTTGAAGACGTTGCAATAATATCTTCAATAAACATATCATCTCTTGTATTATAACTAGTTGACGGACTAGTATCTATCATTGACTTTGAAGAAGAAAATGTAGGATCTCTATATGTCATTAAGTGAGATAAAGTATTACTCTTATCGGATTTGGAAACGGGAGGCTTAGTCATTTTGGCAACTAAATTTTGTTTTCGTGGACTGGTTGATAAGTCTACTGGTGAAGTTACAGCATCAACAACATCCCATATAGAATCACTTGGTTTCCTTCGGTGGAAAGGTAAAAAGGACAGTGGAGTACCAACTTCTGATACCGACCGAGTATATCGACTTTGAGTTTTAGCTGGCTCAATAATAGTTTTTATCATTCTTTTAGGTGAGGATGATGGAATAATAGAATTGATCGATTTCTTTTTTTTTATTGTTAGGTCGACTGATTTTAGACCGTCTTTTTTGCTTTTGGATCTTGATCCCCACCTAAAATTATCATTGTCTTCAGGAAAATCGAATACGTCCATTATTCTATTAAGAGTTTGCCCGCTGATCTTGATTATTTTTTGGACATCGTCTTGCGAACCTTGCGAATCGACGTAGTGAATTTGTAGAATGTGTATTAACGAATTGCGTTACGTAAGTGCTACGTGATACGTATCAGTAAATAATTTTTATAATTACTTTGCACATGAGAAGTTGCTCGAACAGACATAATTAACGCAGTAAATGACTAACCAATCAATTTTGCATATTTTAAATACCCTACCCCAAATTTGACCGAATATCTATACCAAAAATTGATGTCTTCTCAAAACGTTTCCTCTCCCTTCCCTTTGCCCCCAGAATTTTACAAACGATATACCGATGAGAACCTCGACAAATTAAAGCGGATCAAAGAACATGGCATTGAAGCTTTTACAAATGCAGGCGATACGTTGCCGCAAGATTTTGACATATTTGATCTGGAGCCTCCTAAACCGATAACAAAAGACTTTTACACAATGTTTAATGAAGCTTGGCCTGTAGGTTACTCATTCGTTATAATCGTTATTAGCATCCTAGATTATTTTTAAAATATTATTGCTCTTAAATGATATAATTTTATAGGTTGTTGATCGAATGCGTACTTTGGAAGAAACTGATTTACAGCAACTATATCCAAAAGGAGAAATTGGTTTGCTTTGCGATTTTTTCTTATCGATATTTCATAGACAAATTTAATATATATAAATATATATATATATATATATAGATAAAGCCTCAGAGCTCAAAAAATTGAACAATTCCGTAGTTTTCAATTTTGTTGAGTTGCTAGATATACTTGTCAAAGATCCTGATCGGGTAATATTTCAATCAATAACGATAATGATGGCTGTATATTAGTTAATATTGCTTATTAAGTCATATCATTTAGGGACCAGACAAGTGTGAGCAAATAAAATTACTTTTAATAAATATGAAGTTTCTACTTAACGAATATCGTCCTCATCAAGTAAGAGTTTAATTTTTTAATACGCAATTGAGATATTTAAACATACCAGATTCTAACACTTTAAATTTATTATATAAAGGCGAGAGAGACGCTACAATTGATAATGAAAGAACAAATAGAACAACGAAAGCTTGCTACAAAGGAGATTCAAAAGTACCAACTTAATTAAATTTCACGAAACGTCAATTTATCTTATATATATATATATATTCTTAATTTCATTAGGCGTTGCAACGAATTAACCCAAACACTGGCAAACTTAAAAAACTCATGGAAAGATTTGGATGTTGTCAAAATGGAATTGGTATGTAAATCATTGTGACGTATAAACGAACTTTGATATTAGCGTTCGCGCCATTTAATTTTAATATCATGATTTTTTCTTGTTGCAGGACGATACCTTATATCAAGAAAATTCAGAGTCTGCAGATCTAATTCCGGAGAGTAACTTATTCTGATTAGTTTAGTTATTTATAGTTGTACTTATATAGTCTAAAGTACTAAAAGTGTAATAAAAAATGAAATTAAGGCTTTTATAGGTTTATTAGGTTATAAAAAAATATTTATTAAATTTGATCAGGTTTTTATTAAGAAATTTTAATTTAAAAAAATTTTTATTTTTTTATAAATAATAGTATTATTAGATTAAACAAAAAAATTTAATAGTTTTTATAATATAGTATAATTTTATTTGATCTAAAAAAAAAAATTATTATTATTAAATTAACCTTTTACAAGATTAGTAAAATTGGGTTGATAATTGTTAAAATAGTTTTTTATAGCTATATAAAATTTTTTTACAAATTTGTAAAAAAATGCTATATCAGATATATAACTATAATGAGATATCAGATATATAACTATAATGAGATATCAGATATATAACTATAATGAGGTATCAGATATATAACTATAATAAGATATCAGATATATAACTATTAGTCAGGGTTGTCACTATATTTGTTCTAATGGCCTTCACTTTTTTCATTTTTCTATTGTAATTTTATGTATTAAATTTTAATAATTAAATATAAAAATATTTTAAATTTATTACTTTATTAATAGTCTAACAATATATATTTAAATAATTGCAAATTATTAATAAAAAAATTTTTTTATATCAAGCTTTTGTTCTATTGTTCTATTTGCCAACACTGGTAACTATATATAATGAGAAAAGTTAAACTACTATATTTTAATAACTATCAAGTTAATTTATTATTATTAAAACTACAAAAACTAATTTTACAACTTTAATGTTAAATTAATTTAGTAAAAAAATAGTTTTTAAATATTAAATAAGATTTTTACTATAAATATATAAAAAAAATTAATAAAAAACAGGAAAATTATCTTTAACAGCTTTTTTTAAAAAATATTTAGCAATTGTTAAATCAAGCAATCCATCTTTTTTGATTCATAAAAAGGGTCCACTTTTTTTTTATACTAAAATCAATACTAATTTATATTATACAACCCTTCTAACCCTAACAAAAAAGTGGCCCTTTTTTATGAACCAAAAAAAATGGACCACGTGAATCTGATAAAAATTTAGAACAGGGTGAAACCTGAGTTGCGAAATTGTGAAATCAGCTTTGTAGAGTTAGGGTGTTATTAGCGATTTCACAACTCAGGTTTCACCCTGTCGTAAAATTTTTACACTAGTATACAATACAGATATATTAATAGGATATTGTTATCGATTAGTTGCCAACTAATAATTGCGATTACGAGATCACGTGACTGAATAATCGAGTTGTAAGTTTTATGATTGATATTACAAAAAATATTTCATCTTTAATTTATAATAACGGTTAACTTACATATTTAACAAAGCATTAGAGATTTAACCAAATAATGTATTTACACAAAAGCTTTAAGACTTCGTGTTAATCCACCTTTCAGGTTTAACATATCAAGTTGAACCAGACATGGGCATAGACCAAACTTAGTACAGGAACCTTATGTATTAGGTTTTGAATTTAAATAAGTTAATATTGTAACTTATATTATCATCAAAATGATTACTAAACCTCGATACAAAAAATTTTGAAATATATATTTAAAAGCGAAATCTATCAATTAAACATCGCCTTTTGTTGATGAAAGTTTCTAATATTTGATCAAATGTCTCACGAATCATGAGCCATATCTCAACCATCCTAATCCAAACACTAAATGCTGAGCTTGTTAGAATGGTTTTATAACACAACAATAAAGAGCCGTTAGGATGAAACCATAACGATAAGGAGTTTTTAGAATGATTATTTATCGCTAACTATAAAGAGCTGATAGAACAATTATTTCACACTAATCATAAAGAACTATTAGAATGATTAATTTAACACTAATCATCAAAGTTGTTAGAGTGATTATTTTAACGTTAACCATAATGAGCTTTAGAATGAATGGTGATTTTCATGTACACCAGATGATTGGTTAAAACTCACATGACTGTCATCTTCATTCGATACTATCAGTGTTGGCTTGACCAGACAAATTTGACCATTGGACCAGACCAATTTGACCAATTTGACCGGTCTGGTCAAAGGACCTGTACTGGTCAAATTGGTCAAATAGCATATTTAATATAATTTATTATATATTATATATATAATATTTATATAATAGACTTGACCAATTTGACCAGTTTGACCAATTGACCAATTTGACCAGACCAATTTGACCAGCAAATTTTTGGTTGACCACCATATCACCCAACACTGGATACTATATAATGGAAATTTGAAAAAGACGTAGATCGTTCAACTATATCTCGCAGAATATTGGATAAATTCGTAAATTATCTATCACAATATAGAACTTTCGCTTGGATACTAAATTTAATAGTAAAATCCGTCGGATATCCGTTAAGTTAAATTTAATATGAAAACGGATAATGGATCCAAGCTCTACTATAATAGATTATATATTGTAAATTTTTGATTAAAAATGGTTAAATCTAACTTATCATTTAATGACGGGTCATCTAGCAGTGATTTGAAAAAAGGTCGACTCAAAGATAATTGAGAAAATTGGGATTGGAACCGTTTAACCGTTTAAAAATTGCTCTATAGTTCCGAGCAGAATTATGTTGGTCATGGATCGGAATTATTTTAATGCCGGCCAAATTAAACGATTAAACGGTTAAACGATTAAACGATTAAGAAAAATTTTAGGCGGTTCCAATCCCTAAGCTGAAAACGGCTGATGCTGAAATTTGGGGTCGCGATTTGAAAATATAAGCTCTGAATTCTAACCCTAAACTAGGGATTGGAACCGCCTAAAATTTTTCTTAATCGTTTAACCGTTTAATTTGGCCGGCATTAAAATAATTCCGGCCCATGACCAACATAATTCTGCCCGGAACTATAGAACAATTTTAAACGGTTAAACGGTTCCAATCTCTACCCTAAACATTAACCCAACTCTAAAAAAAAAGCAGACAAAAACAATCTAGTCATTATGTAAAACTGTAAACTTGTACAATTTTGCCCGAAGATTCTTTAAAAGTTAAGAGATTGTAATATTTTAAATAAACCATTTAAAAAGAAGTACAGTAGCCAACAAAAGTAATGTCTGATTTTCGCCCAAAAAAGAAATTTTTTATTAATAAAATTTTGGCCGCATATACATCAAAAATTTTTTTTATTATTAATTTAATATATTGATAAGTGACCCTTTGCACCTGCAATAACCTCGGTTCTTCATGTCATTGAGTCTGAAACTATATGAAGAACCAATGTGTCCAAATTCGACCACGCTTCTGTTAGGGCTGCTTTAAGCACAGGTTTATCCCTTGGGAAGTCTTCACAGTTCTGAATATTGTCCTTTACAATCTTCCAAATGTTTTCTATGGGGTTAAGGTTAGGGGATCATAAAGGCCAATCCATATAATTTATTTTTTTTAAATTAAACCAATCTGACACCTTATGAACAGGAGTATTATCATGCTAAAAAATTGGATAGGAGTTGAGTAACAAATGAGCAGCAAATACAAATGGTATGAGGTGGTCGTTTAGAACCTTGTTATAAATTTCTTTATTAATTTTTTGCTTAGAACTTTTGTAATTATTAAAAAAACATGGAACTTTTAATAGTGTTGACATAACACGACCAAACCATTACTAAGACTCTGCCACTCGGTTGCAAACACTCATGTTTGTATCTTTCATCCGCACAATGCCATACTCGAACTTGGTAGGATTGTTTACCTACTTCTACACTTATTTCATCAAAAAAAATAACACGCCTCCAAAAGTAAATGTCCTTGTCTTTGTATTGATCACACCATTTTTTACGCCCTTCTATATTGGCTGGTAACAAAAAAGGCTTTAAGGCAGCTACACCAGCATCATGTAAGGTCCTAGCTACAGTTTGAATACTGCAATTTAGTTTAGATTCTTTACAATTTGGAGAAGCGGCACCTATCTTTCTTTTAAAACTTTTTTTACTATAGCCGTTTTTTCTTGCTTTTTGAGGACGAGAAGACGTCTGGACCAAGGTAAATTTTTAATTTTTTTGGTTCTTTTGTACTTCGCTAAGAACTGTCGAATTGTTGTTGGGGCATGTCCAAGCTTATAAGCAACCTGCTCAGCACTCATAGTACTGATATAAGCAAGGACCATTCCCTTCTCTTTATCAACTATTTGTTTGCGCAACATTTTCATAAAAAAATTTTTTTTTGTTCTTTGAGCTTATTTTTTTAACATATAAAGAAGCAGAATATGAAAAAATTTGCCCAAAATGCATAATTTATGGGGTATACACAGCTCCTTTATTTACTCACATGAGGTAGATCTGCAAATTGGGCGTTACTTTTGTTGGCTACTGTACATATTCATGAAATTCAATTTAGTTTAGCAACATATAAATAAAAAAAAAGCTTTTTGAAGTTTAAAACTTCTAAAATATGAAGTTGGGACCATAGTCTTAATAAAATTATTGTTCTTTTAATAAATTTTTTTTTAAGCACTAATAAATTTACTTATACATTGCTAATGCAATACGTATTAATTTTTATAATAAAATATAGTAATTATTAAAATTTTTATTCTATCATAAAATTTTTAGAAAAAATTTTTAAAAAAATTTTTTTTTTTATGTTAAAGTTCTTGCTCTGGATGAGAGTTTATTTAATCAAGCCTGTGGATCAAAAGCGCCTCTTTGGGCAGCCCACAATTGTTACATTGAATGAGAGACAACTAGCCACACGTACAACTTTTGGTTGTCTAATTGAAGTAGTCCGCCCGAAAGTTCTACACTAGTTGCCATACCTACAACCCAACTAGGGATTGCCTATTTAAACCCTCTGGTCCAAGCTTCGCATGTCAATCCTACTTGTGATCACTGGTACAACCCTCCGATACATTAGTTAGTTAAAGACAGTCCCGGATACTAACTACATCCCTTTAGGACTAATTTATCCTCACAGTACACTTGGTAGAGCAGTTCCTGTCCCACACAGATATTATCTACACTTCGGTAATTTATACATTCACCGAGGCAAGCAACTTGCAGTTAGGGGATATCTAACCGCTACCATTACCTACTTCTGCCCTTGTAAGGTTCGCTCCAACCCCAGTACCGACCATCACTTTCCTATCAGTCTTTTACCGATATATCCCAAACTTCCAATCCAGTTGGCCCGAAAGGGTTGATCTACCCAGCATTAGGTACCATTATAGTTTTTCTCACCTGGTACATACTTTTATAACATAGGTCCTTTTCCTCCAGTACCTGACCTGGCGGCCAGGTTGGTAGACCTTTTCCTGAGATCGACGTCCGGTTCTTTGGCTCCAGTCCAATATTCCAATTTTGGTAGCACCGTCAAAGATCTTTGCTACTTTCTTACTCGGGTCTTGCCAAATGGGTTTTCGTTTCCCTGGTTCCTTGGATTTATTTGTATCACGAGGCACAACTTCGCCCAAAAGCTCCCATTCGAGATGGTTACCAAGGACTACAGGTGATATACCCAACCGATCGACAGGAAACAGTTACTGGAACACAGGGCTTATTTTTCAAAAGTGTCGCCAGTGGGATTTGAACCCTAGATCTGCCACTTGGGGGTGACAACTTACCAACTTCTCTAAGTCGCCACACCCTATTTAAAAAAAATTTTTTTATATCAGAAGAAATTTTATCAAATATAGTTTTTAAAAAAAATATTTTTTCAAATTTTTTAAAATTTTTATACTAAAATTGTTTGAAGTAGTATTTGAAATTAATATTTTTAAAGTTTTCATAGAAATACTATTTTAAATTTGTGCAAGTAAAAATTTTTGCTGTTTACTATTAAAGTTTTAAGAGCAGTAAAATAAAAATAGTATTTCTATAAATAGTTATCAGTAATTATATAATATGTTATACTGAAATTACAAAAAAATAAATACAACTAATATGTTTTCAAAAATAAGCTACCTTTTTTGGCCAAAAAGTTATACAAAAAATCATAAAGTTGCTTGTTTTCAAATTTTTAATTTTTTTGAAAAATTAAAAAATGTACTAATAAAAAGTTGTTTAAATAATATTAAACTTTTATAATAAGTATATTTTGATATTTGAACAACTTTACGATCAAAAAAAACAGAACTCTTTCTGACGATCACTCGAACCAAATTACCAACGGAGGAAAAACAAGAAGTTTTTTGTTGGAGAGTTGCCTATACTTAATGTATAGTAGGATAACACAAGTAAACGGTTTTTATAAAGGTCAACTAACTTTCCGGGGACTCTTTTATATATTCGATATGCAAACCAAAAGCATACTTTTACAAGATAACTGGCAGAAGGTGGAGTCCTTGTACAAGAAATTTTGGTGGAAATTAAAGTTTTCTTCCGTCGACAAAGTTTTTTGTGGCAATACAATGGGGAACAACAAAAAATTGAGTTTTTCTAACTACAACCTCTCTTTTAAATTTCTTTTGAGTATCGTCATACTTCCCTTTAGATTTTTTCGAATTTTTCGCCAAAAAGTGGGAATCCTAGCTTACCCCCTCCAAAAGATCGGCAGTGTTTACTCCTTCTGAATTGGGATGATCCAAATTGGGACTGGCGCCGTCACATGTGAATTTGCTTGCTACACAATGATGACGTGGTTGGATCTGGAGGGCACGTGAAAAATTTCTTATCTTTTTTTTAGTTTCGTTTTTCTTTTTTATATATCTGTATATATAATACACCGATAAACATTAGTCTTGTGGTATTATATAATTTTTATTGTTTATACTAGACGTGTTAGCATCTACAGTTTCTATTCCTTCTTTGCTTTTTTTTTGGTTTTTCTTTTTTATATTTCTTTTTTTTGGTTGTATTTTGGTTGGTTATTTGGTTAGTTGTTTAGGTATTGTCCCCCCTTTAATCTTTTCCCCTTTTTTATTCTTCTTTTTGAGAAGCTCAGAGAAGAAGTTTTTAGGTGGAATAGATTCTGTGGTTGGTTTTCTGAAGCCAGGCGGTGCTATACTTCTTGCTGATGGAGAAGACCGTCGCTTGAGTATGAGCAAACCATTTTAGTGCAGTAGCCAAAGTTGGCACCAATTCGGGCAGCCGGCTTAGTTCGGTCTCTACTGTTAGTATATTAAATTATGTAGTTTTTTATGTAATTTGCTAATAAAGATCAGACAGCTATAAAGCTTTAAAAAAAAAAAAAAAGTTTGAACAACTTTACTTAATGGTACTTTTGAGATTTACTTAGTAAACTTGAACTTTTATATAGTAACTACTAATAGTTTTTTAAATTTTTTAAACAAATCAGAAGTCAAATCAGTACATCAATAACTCTTTACAATGATCCCTCATACCAAAATTTTCAAGATAGTCGACCTATAAGAACTATATATTTAACACATAAAATAGGAAGCTGGCTCTACTAAAAACATACTGGAACAAGAGGCTCTTTATTGGAGAACTGAAATACTGCAGGAAATAGGAACCTGGGATGTCTTTAATGAACTTGATAGAGAAGCACTCCCAGTTACGATTTTGGCACTATTGAGCAAAGAAGTAGTGAGCACTGACCTAGAGTTTAGTTTTGAGATGTGTTATTATATTTAGCATAACTCCTATCAACTCCTTTACATTTGGTACTTTCCTGAGCTTTTTCTCGTTACTTCTTGAAAATTTTTGAAATTTCGCCAAAAAGTGGGAAATCTAGCTTACCCCTTTCAAAAGATCAGCAGTGTTTACTCCTTCCGAATTGGAATAACACCTACCAAAATTGGGGTCGTTTAAAACCATGTACCCACGTGACATTTTCGTGTAAATCAACCAAACAGAGTCGCAAAATTTTGTTTATATGGATCAGCCTGAAGAAGCCAAAAAATAATAAAAAATGCAAAAGCATAAAAACAGCATTCTAAACCTATCTTGGGCCATTAATAAAAAATGTCAGGAAGGTGATTTTACCTATATTGATTCTAACCCTAACTCTGACCCTAATGCTAAACAGTCTCTAATATGAATTTTAACTAAAATTCAAAAAATTACATGGGTACATAGCATTAGCCATCCCCCAAATTGGATCAAGTCATGAGGGTATTTTGGATTCATTTGAAGTAACAATGAATAACACGTGAACATGTAGAAACCGAACTGAACTGAAATTTCTTCTGACTTTTAGTTATCTTTCTATCGTTTCTTCACTATATGTAAATATAGTACTTTGGTAAAGCTAAATGCTTTATATAGTTTATATAATTTTTAAACTAGTTCTTGTAAACGATATTTTCTTTTCTTTTGTCTTTTTGTTTATTCTTGTTTTATATTTGTTTATTTTAGATTTCGTGTAGGTTTGTAGTAGTATCACTTTTTATATTTTCTTTGTTTTCTAAAATATTTGTTGTTTGTATAGGTCTGGATTTAATACTCCTTGTCCTAGAGGCTAAGTAAGGAGGATCAAAGAAAAGTTAGTAATGTTGGCAAGCCTTCTTGAAGCCTTAAAGGAAGAAAGAAAATAGGAAAGTAATTTCTTGCTTGTCGTAAAAAAGAGAAGTCCTTTTTATTTGGCTTTAAGTAGCTAGATGAGCTATCTATTTAAATACCAATTTGGTGTTACCAATTTGGTGTCGAAGTAGTGCGACAGGTTGTATTTAGATATCCAGATACTTAGGTACCGACTGAGATGGCCAGATGATACTAAACTTACATTATTAGATAGTACTATGTAGGTACATTAGTAAATATAAGTAGCTTAATAAAGTATTAGTATGGCTACATAAGATTAAGAAAAAAACCAATTCAAACCTCTATCTAAATATTTCATTTTAGGGGTTGTAGGAAGTAATATTTTGCATATTATCGTGTAAATCTGTAGTTTTTCACAATATTTTGCAATTTTCATATATTTTCAAAAATTTTTAAAAATTTTTTTTTTTAAAAGTGCCTATCTTGGGACTTAGGAATTTTATTCAAGATATTAGGACCGTTGGTATCCTCTAGGGGAATACCGGCATTTGTTACATAAACGAGGATACATCTAGCCACACGTACACTTTTGATGTCTAATTTAAGTGGTCTGCCCAAGGGTTCCATACTAGCTGCCATACCTGCAACCCAACTACGGGAATTGCCTATTTAAACCCTCTAATCCTAGACGAGGATACATCTAGCCACACGTATACTTTTGGTGTCTAATTTAAGTAGTCCGTCCAAGGGTTCCACACTAGCTACCATACCTGCAACCCAACTACGGGAATTGCCTATTTAAACCCTCTGATCCATGTTCCGCCTGCCAACCCATTTTGTATCACCAGAACAGGCCCATTACTAGAGTTTCTCAAATTCAAATCAAATCAAATATTGGATCAATTTGAATTTGATCAAATCAAATTGATCCTGATCTGAATTTGATTTGATTCAAATATTTGAATTTGAATTTGATTTGAATTTGAATTTTTAATAGTAATTTTCAAATCAAATCAAATATTTGTCAATCAAATCAAATTTGACCATATTTGAATTTGATTAAATCAAATATAGTCAAATTTGAATTTGAATTTGATCAAATATTTGATTCAAATATTTGAAGATCAAATCAAATTGCAGAACCCTACCCATTACATAAGTTAGTTAGCCAGTTCTGAATACTTATCCATTGCCTTAGGACCCAGCCAGGTATTCCCGGTCCTGTTATCCTCGATGGAAGACTTGGTAGAGCGATACCTGTTCCATATTAGGTATTCACCTACACTTCGGTACTTATCGCTATGACCGAGGTCAACACTTGCGAGACAGAGTTACTCCTGTCCTCTTACCAATACCTATTTCTGCCCTTGTAAGGTTTACTCCAACCCCGGTACCCACTACCACTTTCCTACCAGTCTTTCACCAGTTTTCCCAGACTTCCAATCCAGTTGGCCCGGAAGAGTTGATCTACTCGGCATTAGGTGCCATCATAGTTTTTCTCCCCCTGGTACCTACTTCTATAACATAGGTCCTTTTCCTTTGGTACCCGATTTGGCGGCCAGGTTGGTAGACCTTGTTCCTAAGGTCGACATCCGATACTTCTGCTCCAGTCCAATATTCCGGTTTTGGTAGCACCGTCAAAGATCTTTGCTACCTCCTTACTCGGGTCTTGCCAAATGGGTTTCTGTTTCCCCGGTTCCTTTGATTTGTTTGTGTCATGAGACACAACTTCACCTGAAAGCTCACATTCGAGATGGTAACTAAGGACTACAGGTAATGTACCCAACCGATCGACAGAAAACAGTTACCAGAACACAGGTCTATTTTTCAAAGCGTCATCAGTGGGATTTGAACCCTAGACCTGCCACTTGGAGGTGACAACTTACCAACTTCTCTAAGTTGCCATACCCTTATTTTTAAAATTTTCACATTATTAAATTTTTTATTTTTATTTATTATTATTTTTTATTTATTATTATTATATATTATATAGGAAAAATCTAAATGGAGCCCTATGCATTTTGTGCCCCTAATGTACTAATAATTAATTCTGCCTAGAATTAGAGTTATGGTTAAAATTAGGATTAAAATTAATACAGAATTGCGAGAGGATCATTTTTTGTTAGAAGTGCAACAGGGGTTACCCTAGTAAAATTTTGAGATATCAAAATAGGGGCACAATGTGCATGGGGCACCGTCTAGTCCAGTTCTATTATATATATTACATTTTAAATATTTTTAATCAATATTACATATTTTATTATATTATATATTATATTTTAATTATTTACAGCAGTGTTTAAAATTCAAATTTGGTTTTATGTTCTCAAAAAGAACATTTTTAATTTCTTAATGTTCTCAGTAAAATTTTAATGTTCTTTATATAGAAAAATTAAAATTTTTTTAATATTAAAAGAATTTATTAAATGTTCTCAAATAGAGAACATATTTTAATAATCTATGTTCTCAAAAATTGTGTAATGTTCTTTGAGAACACTGAGAACATTGAATTTTAAACACTGCTTTACAGTATTTTTTTTTCCCCTTTATTTCTAAATCCAATATTTTCTATTCTACCAACAATTGAATCTAAATGTTTATGTAATAGGGCGCAGTTGCTGAGGCTTCCACTTGAGGTCAGACTTTTTAAACCCCTACTACTACTCTTTAAACCCAACTATCGTCCACACCACCTATAAAATATAAGCTGTGGCAAAAAATTGTTTGCAATTTTTGATCAAAGATATTTTGGCACTCACCTGACCAAATTCGATCAATATTTTTTGTTTTATTTGTAGAAAGTAGCAGAATTAAATAAAAAAAAAGTTGACCGAATTTGATTAGAAGGTTGTCAAGATAAGATATTTAACCAAATTTTGTAAAATTCTAAACCATCTATTAAATATAAAATGCAACAAAAAATTGTTTACAATCTTTGATCAAAGATCCCTTGATACTCTTCTAATCAAATGTGATCAACTTTTTTATTTTAATTCCACTGCTAACTACAATTAAAACAAAAAAAAGTTGATTGAATTTGGTCAAGTTGGTGTCAAAATATCTTCGATTAGAAATTATAAACAATTTTTGCCATAGCTTATATTTGATAGATATTTTAGAAATTTGCAAAATTTGGTCAAAGATATCTTGACATCCTTCTAATTAAATCAATAAATTTTTTTTATTTTAATTCTACTACTTTTTACAATTAAAACAAAAAAAAGTTGATCAAATTTGGTCAGAAGAGTATCAGATATTTCAATTAAAGTTTAAAAAATTAGAAAAAACTAAAACGATCTACATGGGTATAGCTTATCAAAAAGGGTATAGAAATATCAATTCTCTATAATTTTAATCAATATTATATATTTATTATATATTATATTTTAATTATTATATAGTTAACTCTTTATTCTGAACTACCAGGACAGATAATTTTTACTATATAAAAATTTAAAAAAGTTTAGTTCTCAAAAAGTTATACCTTAAAACTTGAACATAAGTAGCTCCCTATATAGTGTACTCCTTGTTAGTTTGAAAAGTAATAGTGACTTTATCTGAGGATTAACTAAACTTCTAATAATATGATTGTTATATACAGGACCCAAATAATCTATATGAGGCCATATTTGAAAATTTTTAATGGAGATCTGTTTTTTTAAAAAGGTTATATTTTGAAAAGTAGGTATTAGAAAAAAAAGTTATATTTGAAAACAGCTAAATGGCAAAAAAGGTATATTTAAAAGAATGCCAATAGAGTAATTTTTATAAATCTTATATTTGAAATGTGCTAATGAAAAATCTGGGCCATAACAGTAACCTGGCAGGTAATAAATACAAAAATTGAAAAGTGCAAAAATCAGAAAAATGCAGAAATTGGTTAAAAATAGCATAAAACAGGTTTTTTTAAAGTTTTTTTTTTACATTTTGTACTATATATATTTATGATTTATAGCAGATTACAGGTTATATAAGCTTAAGAAATTTTTTTAATTTTTTTTTTTTTTAAAAAAATGTTAGTAAGTTTTGGCTTTTTTTTTTTTTAGAG
>QKWP01000347.1:20237-33575 GCA_003550325.1 Gigaspora rosea | reverse complement strand
TTTTTTTTTTTTTTTTTTTTAAGTTTTTTTTTTTAATTTATTAATTAATTAATTTAATTTTTTTTTTTAGCTGAGTATAATGAAGACAACAGAACGAAAGCAAGAAGAAAACAAGACAAAAACAGGATGAAAAATGGGACAAAAAACAGAACAAAATGAGATATTTTTATTACTATATTAATTTAATTTTTTTTCTTTAAATTTAATTTATTTTTTTTTTAGTCGAGTACAAATATAAAGAAAACGGAACGAAAGCAAAAAGAAGAAGAAAACTCAGAAGAAAACAAGACAAAAACAGGATGAAAAACGGGAAGAAAAACGGAATAAAGATGAGATAAAAATGGGACGAAGACTAAATGAAAACAAAACAAAAAATGAGATGAAAACCATGAAACCAAAAAAAAACCAGAAAAGCCACGAAGAAGCACCGCCAAAGTCTTACAGAACCCACCAATGAAGAAAAAAAGACCTACCCACCGAAAAACGATGACGAAGAACCACCCAAGGACTTACAGAACCCACCGATGAAAAAACAAACCTACCAACCGAAAAACGACAAAACTACTCACCGAAAAAAAAGAAGAACAACCGAAAAAATTGAACCCACTGAGGAAGAAACAAAGAACCTACCTACTGAAACACACAAACTACCCACTGAAAAATGACGAAAAAAAAACCACCAAAGGACGACAAAGAGACAAAGAACCTATCCCGAAAAACGACAAATTAACCACCAAAAAAATGCGAAGAACCACCGAAGGACTAAAAAACCTACCAAAAGACTGCTTCAACAACGACTCCAGTGACGATTCCAGTAACGGTTTTAGCGACAACTCCAGCGACAACTCCAAAAAAAAATTCTAAAAAAAAAAATTAATCGTGGTAAAAAAAAATAAAAAAAATAAAAAAAAATAAAAAATAAATGATCGCCAATCTCAAAAATAATTGGTCGATCATATAAGGGTTGCTATGGCGACATGTCGCCACTGACATTTTGCCAAAAATAAAAAATAAAACAAAAATAAAAAATAAAACAAAAATAAAAAATAAAACAAAAATAAAAAATAAAACAAAAATAAAAAATAAAACAAAAATAAAAAATAAAAAAAATAATAAATAAAAAAAAATAAAAAATAAATAAAAAATAAAAAAAATAATAAATAAAGAATTTAATATTTTTGCGCATGTGCGCTGTAGCGCACCTCATATAATTTGGTGTAATGTGAAATCAAACCAACCACAGTAACCCTTTTTTTTAGTTAGGGTTAGAGTAAGGTTAGAATAGCATAGATGAGAAAGGGGGTTTTATAGTAAAATTTTGCAAGGAATTTTTTTTGTTAAAGCACGAAGAGTAGTTTCATAAGCAAAATTATGAGCTATAGGCGATTTTTTAAAAGATCGCTATTTTTTCTCAATTTCACATTACACCTGATCCTACGATCTGATTGGTTTATCAGATGGGTGCGTTACAACGCATATGCGCTAAATTACATAAACCATAAATAAATAATAAATAAATACATTAATAATAAAAATAATAAAAAAATTAAAAAATAAAAGAAACTTAATAAAATTAAAAAAATTCGGCTATTCTGCCATCAAGATCAAAAAATTATTATGTCGATATTAAACGAACAGCATCACAGGGTGCTCAAAAGAGATATTGAAATTGCAGAATTCTTGGGTATAGAGAAACCAGAAACGGTGTATGTAATTCGTACTGCAATTGAAACATATAACTGGATACAATATAAACAAGAAGTAAATGGAGCGGAAAAGCTTAAGGAGAAGGAGCTGGTACCAAAATACATTAAAGATGTTGAAATTGAAAAACTGTATCAAAAAATAGTATTTGCAATTACGGAAACTAGTGAAATTGACTATGGCAATAATGAAATCAAACAACAAATCTTTAATGTAATAAAAGCGCATCTTGAGGAAAATAGGATAGAGCCCTCTGAAAAGGAGAAGATACTTGAAGGTGATAAGAATTTAACTAAACACTTAGCAAACAGAGCAGTTGAGAAAAGTGATGACAACAGGTTAAATACCGCACCCAAAGGCGATATACCAAGAAGCCAAACTGGAAAAAAAAAGAAAAAGAAACAGAATAGATGAATCAAAATTCTGTACCGGGAAAAGGTGATAAAGAATGTTCTAATGAAGAATTAAAACAACAGATGGGAGAACAATGGTGTACAATATGAGATTTACCGTACTATATTTCGAAAAAAAAATAATTGCGTTAATTAGACGAAAAATAAAAGTCCCAGACGAAATTTTCATTTTACACAGTAAGAACAGAAAGACAAGAGCGGAGCTGTATTGGAAAGAAAAAGATTCATTCGAGTCAATTGAAACAGAGATTGAAAACATTTGGATCTTGCCTTTAAAGGATGGAAATCTAGCGATAATCACAATGGGCAAAAGTGATAAAGGGCAGCTCTATCTGAGAAGAACATTTCACGCAAGGCTTAATAACCTACCAACGAATACAAAAAAAGTACTGTTACTTAGACAACTAAGAAAAATTAGGGCAAAGGCAGTACACATTTTCCATAACAGAAATGGAAATCCTAGAAGCCAAGCAGTTGTTGAGTTTGAAACAAATGAAGATAAAGAGAAAGCGACTCGACAGAATATCTATTATTACAACAAGGCACTCTGGTGGGATTCAAACACGAAGACAGAGATCTCTAAAAGTCAAGAGCAAATATGTCATAAAATGGAAAACTATAGGGAGCATGAAAGATTAACCCAAAGAGCTAAAAATAAAGAAAAGGTTAACGAGATGATTAAACCAAAAGTTTTAGCACCAGCTCCAAACAAGAAAAAAAAACAAAAGGCCGTAGAAAGTGACCAAGAGCTAGAAGATATAATTGAAATGATCATGAAATCGGTCCTCAAAGATATAAAGGGGTGTATAGTCGATATCATTAAGAAGGATCCAAGACTCAAAGAGGTAGTCCCCTACTGCTCCTAATTGACGCACTAGTTGAAACGTATGAAAAAAAACTGGCTTCTCAACAAGAAGACTCCTCGACAGGCCCACAAATAGACATTAGAGAAAAGAAAAAGTAGGCCAGTTCTAACCAAAAGGAGTCGCTCAGTGTTCATAACAGTAAAAACATTAAAAAAGATTTGAGTGTACTTAGGTTTGGTTTTCATAATATCAATGGGATTAGAAGTAACAAAAGTAAACTTGAGGCACTGGTAGACTTAATGGAAAAAGATAAACTGGACATTGTAGGAATTTGCGAAACTAATGTAGCAGAGAAAGAAGGTAGATGGCTGCTAAATCAGGAAAAGGACATAATAGGTTTTTGGACTGAAGCAAGAGAAAAGAAAAAGAAAGGTTTCGGTATTGGTATCTTAATTAGGAATAAGTAGGCAAAACACGTGGCCCAAGTAAACAAATGAAGTGCTTATAGTATAGAACTAGTTTTAATGTTTAAAAAAATAGATTTTAGCATCATTATAGTATGCGCTCCCCCTACAGACAACAAAATCAGAGCTGAAATTAAAAATCTTTTGAAGAACAAGATCGGAGAAAAAAGAAAGAAAGAAAGAAGATTCATTTTGGCCAGGGATTTTAATTATGAAAGACAGGAAGAGGCAATTCATAGAGGTAGAGAGGGTAAAAGAAATAAAATGACAGAAGATACTGGATTCGCAGATGCATATAGATGGATAAATCCAAACAAATACAAGCACATTTGGAGTAATAGTCAAATGGAGTCACGTATCGATTACATATGGGTTTCCAAAGAATTAAAAAAGAATATTTTGGAAGTACAACATATAGATATGTCAACAACTATAGCAAGTAATCATGTTATTATAACGGCAAATATAACAACAAATATAGGCCTAGTAAAATCAAGTCGCTCTAAAAAACCTAACTTTAACTTCGCAAGACTGATGGTAGATATAAAGGAAGTAGATGAAGATCATTGAACAGCATACATTCAGCATTTAGAAAAGGCCTTAAGTGCGCAATGGAAAGATGTTGCCAAAAGTATTCACAAAAAAAGGAAACCGACCTTGAAAATTTAAATAAAAAGTGGAAAGTTATCAAAGACTGTATTATTGGTTCTACAAGAAAACATCTTCCTATGAAGCGCAAAAAGAAGGAGATAGTGCAAGACAGTTCTAATACAGAGATTAAGGCCTTAAGAAATAAGGTTAAATTGCTCAGCAAAGTGTGCAGGAAGTGCAAACGCAATATAGGAAAAAATATAGAGGTAGCGAAGAGTGATCCTATAGTAAAAATTCTTCAAAGTTTGGTAATAGCAGAACACGAGATACCACAAAGATGGACAAGAGAAATCTTAGATAAGGCGAAAGAAGAGTGAAAACAACAGTATAACCTGTGGACAACAGAAAAACGAAGAATAGAAGAAGAGGAAATAAAACGAAGAACAGAGGAACGGGGTAATATGCTGATAACAGACCAAAGAAGAATGATAAATAGCCTTTTAGATAGACATAGTAATAGGATTACTTTAGATAGATAATGAAGGAGAAAAGCAGTTGGTTACTGATGAGGAGGAGATAAAAAAAAAGCAGCAGATCATTTCCGTAAACAGTACAAAAAGAGAAAGGTCAAAACAAGATGTATGAACGAAAGGTGGACCAAGACTTATAAACCATTACAAGAAATAGATAATGAATGGTATAGTGACTTAGCTGGGAAAGTAAGCAAACACAAATGGCATGAAGCATTAGAGAAAACAAAGAACAACTTAGCTCCAGGGGCTACAGGAATCACTTATCCATTAATTATGAAGGCCGGTCCAAAAGCAGAAAAGATATTGCGTGAATTTGCAATTTTTTGTATAAGAGCAGAAAGATTCCAAGTGAATGGAAGAAAGGGATTTTGTACCCGATCCCCAAAAGTGAATTTTGGAATTTTAACTTATTTAATATTCGCCCAATAATGCTCCTTGAAACGTTAAGGAAAATGACCGTTCACATCTTAAATACAAGATTGGGTCAAATATTTAAAAAGAAAAATATCCTAAAAGGATGTAACTACGCAGGCTTACCGGGGAATTGTACAAATATCCCAATACAAATACTTAACAATATCTTAAAAGACGCTCAGGAAAAAATAAAGAACTGTGGATTTTGATGCAAGATATTAAAAAAGCTTTTGATTCAGTAAGCTTGGAAATGTTAGAATTGTCGCTAAAGAGAATTAAATTGCCGGAAAACATCGTTGATTTCCTTATTGACCTATATAAAGAAAGGATTGAAGTGGTAACTGCCTTCGGATATAGCAAAGAAATAGTTGCAAAAGACGGAATTGATCAAGGAGAGGTGGTCTCGCCTTTGGTATGGCGTATATACTACGATCCGCTACTCAGAACAATACAAGAACAGGAATCATTCGGATATTCTCTTGAGGTTGAGTGGCCAGTTGACTTAACCACGGGAAAAAGCAGAAAAGAAAAGCTGCGACAAGCCATTTTGACGTACACAGATGANTCAGAACAATACAAGAACAGGAATCATTCGGATATTCTCTTGAGGTTGAGTGGCCAGTTGACTTAACCACGGGAAAAAGCAGAAAAAAAAAGCTGCGACAAGCCGTTTTGACGTACACAGATGATACCACATGGATTGCCAAATCTAAAGTGGATATGGAGAATATTTTAGCAATTGCAAATGAATTTTACCAGTTAAATGACATTAAAATAAATGAGAAAAAGTCCGAGCTGGTAGTCCTAAATTGTAAAGATAAGGCAGTTGCAATAGAAATGGGCGAAGGAAAAGATAAAGCCATGGCAAAGAGAAAGGACCAGATTGCAAGATTTCTAGGAGATTGGATCTCAGAAAAACATGCGCTAAAATGTGTTAAAAAGGTCATAGAGCAGGAGGTTTGGGCGCTAACTAACTGCATGAAAAAAAAGAAAACAACGCTTAGTTATCTCATATATATAAACAATAAAGTGCTAATCCCAAGAGCAGAGTACAGAGCACAAATAGTGATGCTAAGTAGGAATAACTGCGAACAATTACATAGACACTTTTTAAAATTGATAAAATCAAAAAGTGGACTTGCAGCCAGTGTTTAAAATTTGATGTTCTCAGTGTTCTCAGAGAACATTTAACAATTTTTATGAACATGAATTATTAGAAAATGTTCTCTATTTGAGAACATTTAATAAAATTTTTTAATATTAAAAAATTTTTGATTTTCTAATACTGAGAACATCAAAAAATTTTTGAGAACATTAAAATTTTAAAAAATGTTTTTTTGAGAACATAAAATCAAATTTGAATTTTAAATACTGCTTGCAGCTAACACGGCATATGGTGTACTAAATCATAAAAATATCGCTGGGGTTCAACTACTCTGGAAGAGTACATTAGCGCATCATTTCAGTAATCTTGCAATTAGACTTAACGATATGGAAAGGCTTGGCCAATCCACTTGGATAAGACTAAAACAAGCATAGATCTCGAATAAATGTATTAGTGCGATTACGAGTCTGGAAAGTGATAGACTCAATGAAATAGTAGATACCCATAACATGTCTGTCAGGGTGATTAAAGAGGCAAGAAAGATCGGCATCACATTTAGTAGTAGTATTTGGGAGGAAAGTCTTAAAATCGCTCAGCAAGGCACCGAGATAATTAAGGTCTTGAGTGAAAGAGGCGTAAAGAGCTTTTTGAGAGAAAAGTCATTAAAGCTTTTTCTATTAGAACAGCTATTTGATACAAATAGCACGTATATGTTGTCTTGGGAGCGTTTAAAAAATCTAAGAAACCAAAAAGGTTCGAGTAAAAAACCAATTTGGTTAGAGGAATTAGAAGAAGCTTGTTTGGCAAGCACAGAAACAAGAGAGTTAAAAGAAGCATTCAAGCGAAGTGAAAGAAATATGTTGGCACTGAAACCAGAACTAAATGTGATTGCAGAAGACGGATGAAAATCAGAATTAATTGTTTTCAAAAACAATGAAGAAACTCCACAGATAGGCAAAGTTAGAGTCAACAAAAAACGAAAGAAAACCTATCAGATCGAGCATTGGAGGNCGTAAAGAGCTTTTTGAGAGAAAAGTCATTAAAGCTTTTTCTATTAGAACAGCTATTTGATACAAATAGCACGTATATGTTGTCTTGGGAGCGTTTAAAAAATCTAAGAAACCAAAAAGGTTCGAGTAAAAAACCAATTTGGTTAGAGGAATTAGAAGAAGCTTGTTTGGCAAGCACAGAAACAAGAGAGTTAAAAGAAGCATTCAAGCGAAGTGAAAGAAATATGTTGGCACTGAAACCAGAACTAAATGTGATTGCAGAAGACGGATGAAAATCAGAATTAATTGTTTTCAAAAACAATGAAGAAACTCCACAGATAGGCAAAGTTAGAGTCAACAAAAAACGAAAGAAAACCTATCAGATCGAGCATTGGAGGGAAAAAGAAAATATAAAACCAGATGAGAATGAAATAAAACAATGCAAAGGTTGTGCACAAGATCAAGCAGGAAAAAGTGGAGAATGCACAATATTTAAAGCTTTCAAAAGTCCTAAACGTGCGTTAAATAGAAGGCTTGTTAAAAAGCGAGAAGATAAAGTTTTGTGCAAAATAAAGTGCGCTGATTTAGTACACAGACAGGACAAAGACGCAAATAGCAATTTAGAAAGAGAATGGGAAGTACATGATATTGTGATAAAGTGTAAGGAAGAGGAAATAATAGATGAGTGGATAGATGGAGAAAGTACACAAAAAGAGTTGAAAGCCCTGAATGAGCACATGAAAGGGTGCCTTGAATGGTGTATCTATACAGACAGCTCCTTAACCCAGGAAGAGGTTCAAGCAGAGGTTTGTAAGAAAAGTATGGGGATTGGCTGGATAGTATATTCCAAAGAAACGAAACAAGTGTCAGGATTCGTCAATCCTCAATTCAACAGAGCCTTGTTAGATTGGCCTTCAACAACAAGGACAGAAATGGGCGCTATTGCAATAGCACTTTTGGTGGTCCCATGTAAAAGTAAAGTGGAATTATTCTCAGATAGTATAAATGCTATAAGCCTAATTAAGAAAATGCGAAAGCCAAAAAGCTTAAGAGAAGAAGTTAAAATAAGCAATGGTAGCGTCCTGAGGTTGATACAGAAGTGCCTTAAGGAAAAGGAAATAGAGTAGAAGATGGTTAAGGTTAAAGCACATACGGGAGTTGAAGGGAATGAATATGCAGACAAGTTAGCTAAAAAGGGTCTTAAAAGCAAAAAGTGCTTTAAGATCACTAGTAGTTGGGTTAAAGGAATAAGAATAGTCCTGAAATGGAAAAAGTTCATAATAGATAGACCAATTAGAAAATTTGTGGAGGAAGTTACAAATACGGTTTTTGATGTAGAATGGAAGGGGTTGCCGAGTATTATAGATATATTAAAAGAGGAGGAAAATAGTAAGGAAGTTGACTGGAGTAGCACATGGGGTCAGCTAAATAAACTGAAGGGCCGTAATTGTAGGAGTATAAAGCAAAGTAGGGCCTGGGTCAATAGGATTAAATGTATGGACAAGGCCCTGCTGGTAATGGCTTTGCTACATAAAAGATATCTGGGAGTGTACGAAATCGATCAGTGCATAGCGTGTTTTAGGGAATCAGAAACACAAGACCACTTGGCAGAATGTGAGATATATCAAGGCCTATGGAGAAAAATAGAACGTGAGGTCAAAGAAGAAGTACTTATTAACAAAGATGCAAAGAAGAAAGAAGTTGTTCTAGAAATCTTTAAGGCCGTTAAAAAAGTACTTTTTGGTGAAGATGAGTATGAAAAGATTAGAAAACGGAAGTTAATAATTCAAGGCTTAGTTTCCGCAAGCCTCGAGAAAGAATCAATAGTGGAAAGATATTTCAAAAACAAAGCATTTGAAGCTTTGAGTTTGAAATTCCACGAAAAAATTTGGACACTACGATATAAAGCCGTTGCAGAGTATGAAGAATTAAATGGGATGAAAGAAATGAAAAGAAAAAGAGTTAATGAAAACGAAGAAGAAGAAGGAATAGATGAGGGAGAAAAAGCCACAAGAAGTCGAAAAAGGCAGAAGAAAGACGAAAAAGAAAAGAATGAAGATGCCATAAAAGAAACGAAGCAAGGAAAATTTCAAAGAATTTTCAATGATGCTAAGAGTATATTGTTCAATTAGATTTCCATCTTCACGAGGCCGGCCTGGCTTTCTGCAGGCTGGCCCTTTAAAGAAAAAGACAATGTTTTGGTCAATCTTGATATTAGCAGGCAAGAGCTAGTCGATGAATTTTTGACAGATATCTTAGAAAGTTAAGGTGCCCAAAAAGAAGACGAATCTAGGCTATGGCAGATCGCATTTAGGTACCTCGGTAACCGGATGAGTCTTTATTGTTAAAAAGGTGGAAAATACAATGTTTTATAGTATTTTTATATGTAGTTTATTACTTATATCTTATACAATAAAGGCAGGATTGCCAAAAAAAAAAAAAATTAAAAAAATATTAAAATTAAAAAAAATAAAAATATTATTAATAAAAAAGAATATATGCAATAGTGTATATATATATACAATATAATAAGAATAAAGATAAATTTTAATTATTCTTTATTATAAGAATAACTAGAAATTTACTTTTTATTCCTTTCTATTGTTATTTTAAATTTTAAAAAAATGATTAAAAAAAATAATTAAAAAAACTAAAAACATAAAAATTAAAAAAATAAAAAAAACCAATAAAATTATTAATAAAAAAAAAATAAAAAAAGCAAATAAAAAATATGCTTTTTTATTTATTTATTATTTTTTTGTTTATTGTTTTTCTTGTTTTTTTATTAGCAAGTAAATAGTTTAAATTTTGAAAATTATTGCAAATTATGTTTAAATATTTGTATAAATTTTTTGCAAAAAACTTTAAAATCTAAATTTTAAAAATCAATGCAATTTTTTAAACAAGATTTTGTACTTATTTAATAAATTTAAAAATTACTACAAATTATTTATATTTTTATTTTCAATTTACAATATAAATTATAAATTTTAATGCTCCAGACTCACACCGGTTCCCGGTTCCTAGTGTAGATATTAAAAAGTTAAATTTTATTTATTTAGATGTTTAAGAGAAAATTTTATTTGAAAATAAAATAGAGAAGTTTTCATAGCATGATTTTTTTATGAATACGGGAATATGATTGGATAAGCTATTTATTCTAGAAGTCCGATAGAATAAATTACTATCCAGAAAATTTCAAGAGAACTTTCAGGTTAACCCAGAAAATTTCAGGTTAACCCAGAAAAGTTTTACTGTATATGCAATTTTTTTAAAATGAAATTGCTTCTAGAAATTTTCCTACTATAAATAAGGTTTTAATTTACATGCCACGAAATTTTGACAAGGGTTTATTGTAAACTTAAAAAGTTTTATCAGAGTGTATTTCTTATAACATATGATTTTCACTTGTACCATGAAAATTATATAAAAAATGATCGACATACCCTCTACCCTTAAATATTTTGGCTCTTGCCATACAATGCTATGCATTAGCCTAGTATTAGGGTAAGAGTAAAGGTTAGAAATTAGGATAGGGCTTTGTATATAGTAAAATTTAGCAAAGAATTTTTTTTTGCATAAAAAAAAGTAGTTTCATAGACAAAATTTTAGATTAGAAGCAATTTTAGCAAAAATTTTTTGTTTTTGTTATACAAAATTGATTTACATATTACACCTGATCCTGAATTTTAATTGGCAAATTAACTACAGGTGATAAGGAACATGCCATTTATCATATGATTTTTATCATGGATACATGATCAGAGGTAGTGATCATGTTTATATATTATATTAATCAATCAAAATTAGATAAAGTGATCGCACCATACATGGATAGGGGTGGCTACTAAGTAAAAAATATCACGTGATAAATGGCACGCCCCTAATCACCTGTGGCGCAAATTAGACAAATATAACAATATAATAAGGGACTGCCTATTTCTACAATGGTATTTTAGGACCGAGAAAACTATATGTAAGGTCACCGCCAAAAAAATCCAAAATACATATCTATACGAATCGCAATATGATTGGCTATTTGGCTATTTTTTCATCCAAATATGGGGGATGGCTAAAGCCAGGTGTGTTTATATGTTTTTGATTATTTAATTAAAATTAGAGTAAGTGTTAGTTAGGGGTTAGGGTTAGGGCTTGACTTATAAGTAAAATTGTCTTCCCGACATGTTTTATTAATGCTCCTAGACAGGTTTAGACACTTGTTTTTTGTATTTTTGGCGTTTTTCACTTTTTTTTTGTTTTTGTCTCGTCGGGCTGATCCGTAAAGATCAAATTTTACGATTTGATTGGCTTTATATCATGTGAATGCACCTGGCTTTAGACAACCTCCAAATATGGTAATAAACCCAAAAAGAAAAGATCTTTATAAGCAAATTACTATTGTTGCTAATTATCCTATCTATAATTTTTACTAGCAGGACATTTATATAATTTAAAGTACTTTTCGAATTATAGTGAAGCGGGGACCTTATATATAGTTTTCCCTGTCCTGGTATTTTGCTATTTCCACTATAGTTATACAAAAAGTTACTATTTTTAGATTTTAATATAATATTGTATAGGATTTTAGTAAGCAGTGCACCTTGCACTATTGTGCACCCTATAGCAACAAATATAAATAATAATTAAAGTTAGAGTTAGGGTTAGGATTAGGGTTTAGAGTTAGGGTTAGGATCAAAATTAATACAGAATTGCGAAAAGATCTTTTGTTAAAAATGCAGCAGGGGTTCCCGTAGTAAAATTTTAAGAACCATAAAAGGGTGCACTGCAGTGCAGGTGCACTGCTTACTAAAACCCTATTGTATATTATAATTTTAATTATTTTTAATTGGCCCAACTTGATTTAGGTTACCAAAACAAGACTTGTGTAATGTTATATAACATTAGTAATGTGTAACCAAAATTATATTTGTGAAAACAATGCACTAGGCCTTTGTGTAACGTACATGCATACGTTGTATAACCAGTATATATACTGTAATTGGATGTTGCTTTGAACCTAGATTTAGAGTTAGGGTGGCCCGGAATTATGTCTAACACGCCGGGGGCATTATTATGATAGTGCCCACCAGCATTAAGCTTAATGCTGGCCGACCCAACCAAAATAAGACTTGTGTAATATTACACAACATTAGTAATGTGTAACCAAAAATTATTTTTGCAAAAACAATGCACTAGGCCTTTGTGTAATATAAGTGCATATGGGGTGAAGTCTAGTGATTTAAGCCATATGGTTTCAGTCAGCTGGCTTAGCCAGCTAACTAAATCCTCAGCTAAGTAGCTGGCTAACGGCTAAGAGCCGTGTCATTAATCATCTGATTATTTTTTATCAAAGGCCTACCTCCTCTTCTTTCTTAATATATATATAGTCAGGTTCTTACAACTTTTTTTACCTCCTTTCCCCTAAAAAATCACCTAATTTTTGTCACTCCACTAACTATTGGTCTGCATTTAGAATATTTTGGAATATTTTACTCGATTTTATAGTTTTTTTTCAGAATTTACTGGATTATTATAATAGTTAGCTTTTAGCTATATTAGCCAGCCGATCATATTACATCGGCTGGCTTAGCTAGCTAAGTTGGCTTAGCTGCGGCTGCCCAAGCTGGCTTAAATCACTAGTGAAGTTAATAGATAAATTTGTCCCATTTCTATTGACCTTCCCCTATATATTATTTTGAATTCTAAAAATAGAAAATCTTGTGTAACTATGGTGAAAATAGCGGTGGAAATAGTAGCCCCCTATAATAATCAGGATTGGGCAACTGGACAATTGGACAATTGGAAATTTGTCCAGTGTCCAGTGTCCTAATTGTCCAGTAAAAAGCAATGGATTAAGAAAAATAATCACTAGACAACAAAAATTAAAAAAAATTAAATTTTTAAAATTTTAAATAAAAAAAATTAAATAAACTAGATAATTAACCAATTCTGTTAAAATCGATAACTTAAAAAAATTAATTTATTAAGCCTGTTCCTGCTATATAATAAAATATTTATAATGTTTTCAAGCCTGATATCTCTCAAAACCTGCTTACCATGCATATTGCTTTGGGAGGTTAATATCATACTATCCTTTACAATTGCAAGCAAATTGGTTGCATATAGATATCTTATTTAGTTAAATACAATATTATGTGGCCAACATATTTATTGCATATTAATTTTTTCAAATGCTGTATGCGCTAACAGAATTTTTGACTAATATACAATAATTAAACTAAATTTTAAAATTAAATAAGAATAAAATTAAATTAAATCAAAGGTATAGTGCATTATTATAAAATTTTAACTACATTTT
>QKWP01000347.1:2509-18777 GCA_003550325.1 Gigaspora rosea | reverse complement strand
AAAAAAAAAAAAAAACACCAATATAAGTAGTTGATATTGTTGCTATTATAGCAAAATGAAATCCCTTTATCAAAATTAAATAAGAATTTTTATAAATTTTTGGTTTTGCCATAAAATTATATAGCTAATTATTATACTTATGAGAACAATATTATTATTTTACTGTTCTCAAAAAATTTTTTAATAGTGAACAGTAAAAAAAGTTTACTGTTCGCAAATTTATAACAGTGTTCACATGAGAACTCTGAGAACACTAATTTCCTACACTGCCTGCTAACACTGGGAAAATTTGGTGTAAAAAATGGGATTTGAAGCTTAATTATTAAACTATTAAAGCCAACTCAATTAAACAATTATTAACTTTTATATTACATTATTGACATTTGTAACGCATCGATCATTTGATTATCGTTAACGTATATATTCTCATGTGATCTGCGCGACGACTTCGACAATACGTCATACGTGTATCCGCAATATTTATGTGTGTTTATAAACCATTATAACTTATACCAAGACGTTTTAAAAAACTTTGGATATCAATGACAACATCTACTTGCACACAAATAGGATTATTTTCAGAGCCGTTATGCCCGAAAAACATATTTTGGACGAACCTTATTTTATTGGGTTTCAACTCCTCAGAGCTCGCAAAAGGTGTATATTCAACAGTCACCTTTGATAAGGATGTATTTACTAAAGGCTTCCCTAATTCTGTGAAAGCAATGGAATTGATCGTATGGTTTTTATTTAAAAAATTGGATGACACGTTGACAACAGCGGTAATTTATATTAAAATTTAATATATCGGAACTTTATATAAATAAGCTTATATAAAATGAAAAAATTTTTTCTAGAAATTCACATGTTGGCCAATTCTTGATTTACCATCAAGTTTGCAATTTCGGACAGTGGCGTACAAATGGTTAGATCAATTGAAAAAAGAAGGTTGTCTTGGAAATACAGATATTGTTTTAAGACGATCTTTATTTGACGAGTGTCAAGGCGAAAGGTGAATATAAATGAGAATAAAAATGGCACCCTTCATGATCAAATACATTTTCATTAATTTGATTAATTATAAATAGATTTGAACGTTTGATAATGGCCTTTTCAAATTATGTCTTAAAAGTAACAATGGACAGAGATTATCAACATTACAATCGAGGTAATTTATTTATAGTAATTATTGTGAAAAAAAGGAATGAATGCCAACATAAAATTTATGTCTTAAAAGTACCGAAAATTGAATTTACGGAACTTAAAGAATCGGCACCGGAATTATTGAAAGGAATTTTAAAGGTATTCAAGATAATATGCATGAATGGGAAGATTAATTATTGTTTATTATCAATGTAATTTTTGATCAATTTTAAATAGACGCATATAAAAATGCAAACAGACAATTTTTTGCAAAAGACTAGGGAACGTGCAATCTGTCAGAATCGATGGAAGAATTTAGCAGATAAACTTTCGAGACAATTATATGAAGTTATAAATAGAAATGTACTTTATATAAATTTATGATATTTGCACATTTTTTATTTATAATTCAATTAAGCATATTTATTTATTTATTTAGAATGAATTGAAAAAGCGTGTTCATGAATTTCATAAAGCAAAGCATTTTAATGGGCGTGATAATTTAACCATAGAACAACTTTCTTTTAAGAGAATTAAAAAACTTGAAGGTGCCCGCCTTATTTGGAATTCATGCTTAAGTTGGATACAAGAAAACCAAAATTATATTGGTGATAATAATATTTTCGCTTTTTTTCGATGATTTTCAATAAACTTCACTATTTATAAACTAGATTTTACTGTTTAGCAAGTATTGAAGATGTTATCAACGATCGAGCAAATAAGTATCGATTTAATGGACAGGATATTTCATTACAAGTTCCAGAAATTATGATGAATATGTGGGAAAAACAATTTCAAGAAGTATTTTTATTTTTCACGTCTAATTTGTCACATCAGTAATTAAATAATATATCATTAATAATTTTATTTGTGCTCTAAGGCACGAATCAGTCCTCGACAATGCGGCAAATTAGATTTAATATCTTTATTGAAATTATGGAGGTTCGCACTTCAAACTTTGAATGATAAGATTACCAATCCGAAAACTATACAACATCAAGATTTAGAAAATGAAGAAAATTTAGAAAAGGAAGAAGACTTAGAAAATGAAAAAGACTTAGAAGATGAAAAAGATTTAGAAAATGAAGATCTTTCATCTACAGTTAAAAAATTAGAGGAACATTTGATAGAACAAAAGAGACAGATCAAAAGCCTTTCTATGCTCAAGAATTCATTAAAAATACGCCTGAATGAAATTAATGAATCAATAAAATTATTAAAAATTGATTAGAAAAAATAACAGAGTTTTAGAGTGATTTAATTGCCTATGCTACGTTTATTTTTAATTAAACGTGGTTGAATTAGAATGCTGCCGTTACAAATGTGGTATACACATTGAACTGTAAGTACGCGTTGTAAGTGGGAACGGAGTTTAAGTGAATTGGAGTTCCTTTAATGGCTTATATAGTACGCGGTGATAGATTGTGAATTCTAAATTTGACATGTCTATTCCCACTTACGTACGTATCGTAAAATCTCGAAATAACGCGCAGGTGTGAAATTACAAATTTCGGCCCGATTAAGCTTAATTCGGGCCAAGATTCGAAATAACGCCCATGTCCGCTATTTCGAGATTTTACGGTATGTATTTTATATACTCACTTTCTAATAATTTAATTTACACAAATAATTAGAGATGTTTTACTGTACGTACGTACGTGAGAATTGACGAATTAGGTAATCCTGCAGATATTTTTTAATTGTACTGTACCTAGGTGTCATCATTTATATTTGACCTCACATTTGTCCCGCGTCATATTCATAGTTTAATATTAAGTTGCATCAGATCACAATTTATGCATTAGATAGATAAACGAATCTTTTTTGTGTTTTACTGTAAACAATTATGAAGATTAACTTATTTCGGTTCCGCCTTCGCCGACGTTTCATTTAGCCGACATCACGCCAAGTGACAATTTACCAAAAATATATATATATCGAATTACTAGATGCAGGTATGATATTAGCCGATAAAATCGAGACAATCAAAAAACTTATAATAGTGGGTTTTCGGGAAAATTCGGGATGTAAAATATTTTTTTTGTATACTAAAGGCAACCAATCGACTTAAAATAATCGTCGAAGCAAACCCTGATTTCGATCGGATACCGATAAAGTCTTTATATCAAATATGGCATATTGAATAATTCATATTGCAGTATTGTTGAAATCAGTATATACTTATGAAACATTGTGCAAATATAAAAATAATTGCAGATATTAATAATTCGACTACTTGGTAGAGTATTTGCTCAATGATCTCTCTTATTTATTAAATGGTATACGCTTCTCAAGAGAAAAAAAAACAGGTGAATCTCTAATAGATCCTTGGTTCACTTAGATACTGTGTGTTATGAAATGGATTGTGCATGACAAAATTTTTTATTGTAAGTTGCTTAAAAAAGCAACTAGATTACGTATTATAAAGTTCTTAAATAAGATCCCTGGTACCGTATACAATGCTAAAAGAGTTCGGAAAACAACCTTGTAAATAATACCTGATACTTTAACCACAACGTTTTAACGACCACTCTTGTTAAACTTGATTAGTCATAGTTTCAGAATTTGCTGGACCCACACATTTTATTCTATATTATTAAATGATCATCTGTGTTAAAAATAGTACATGCGTGCGTACGTACGTACTGTACGTACGTACGTAACTTGTTTTTCTTACTTAGTTGATTAAAATATAAATAGGGCCAACAAAGTTGAAATATCTCTTTTTTATCAAACTTTTTTTTTTAAAACATGGAACTTTTAAACTTAGGCAGACATTGCGCCAATCCTGACTGCAAACAATTAGACTATCTCCCCATTAAGTGTCAATATTGTAAAAAAGATTTTTGTTCAGAACATTCAAAACCTATTGAACATAATTGCAATGAGGCACCTACTGGAGACGGTGAGCGAGTTCCAATTTGCCCCTTGTGTGATGCACCTGTCCCCATTAAAAGAGGCGAAGATCCTAATATTAGAGTAAGTTTCAATTTGAACATAGGACGTAAATTTCAAGCTGTCCCGATTCTCTCCCTTATATTAACACTGTATCTTTTTTGTTTCAGATGGACCAACATATAGCAAATGGGTGCCATCCGCCAGCCAAAACTATTTCAACAAAGCCATTCAATGCATGTTCTTTTGGCAAATGCAAAGAAAGAGTTGCGGTTCGTATGATGTGTTCAGGATGTGGCAAAAATTATTGTATAAAACATCGTCTAGGACCTGATCATATGTGTGATAAAGTGAAAATGGATAATAAAGTAAACAACATTTCCAAACTTGACATAACATCAAGGAACTCTCCTATCAAAGCCTGGGTTGGAAAGATGTTTAAATAGTAGTCGAGCGAGAATTAGTACGTACTTCAAATAAAGAACTAGAATAGACTTTACAGACGTTTATACTTCTCATTGTACGAGAATTCATTCAATAAACAATTTATACATATTGCATTTTTGTTACAATTTTTTAATTTAACTTGTTGTATTTTATTATAATTTAATAAAATAAGAATTTATTTAGAATTTGCTATAAATAAATTTATTAGTATAGAATTTTTTTGTTCTATGAATTTTTAAAATATCTTATTTAAAAACTAAAGTTTGAATTTTAGAGTGGGATTTTGAATTTGGATTTAGCATGTTGCGGTTAATATTTAAAAAAAATTAAAATTAATAGTTAGGGTTAGGATCCGAACTAGTATTAATATTAGGTTAGAGGGTGCATATATATATATGTGTGCAAAATTAAGAGCTAAAAACTTTTAATTAGAAGCCCAAGACTAGTTTACATAATAAAATTTCAAGCTATTTAAAACTTTCGATTTTTTTTGTGGCTAAAGCCAGGTGCGTCCATATGTTTTTTGATTATTTAATTAAAATTAGTGTAAGGGTTAGTTAGGGGTTAGGGTTAGGCTTGGCTTATATGTAAAATTGTCTTCCCGACATTTTTTATTAATGCTCCTAGACAGGTTTAGACACTCGTTTTTTGTATTTTCGGCGTTTTTCACTTTTTTTCTTTGTTTTTGTCTCGTCGGGCTGATCCGTAAAGATCAAATTTTTACGATTTGATTGGCTTTCTATCATGTGAATGCACCTACCGTAATAGGACCCCGAACAATACATATAAAGGTTACATTAGGCTTTAATATAAACTTTTTAAAATTTTTATCCACTTTTTATTAGAGCTAATTAACCATATTTTACATATAAGCTTTAATATTTAATAAATTTTAACCAAATATTAAATATAACAATACTTTTTTTTAAAAAATTTTTTCTTTATCCAAATTTTAAATACAACCTATTTAAAACTTATTAATTTTATCCACTTTTAATAATATAACATTAAAAGCTTTTATCCACTTTTAAATGTAACCTTTTGACCAATATCCACTTTTCAAATATAACATTTTTGTAAAAAAGTAACCTTTTTAGCCAAAATTTCAATGTAACCTCTATATATATTGTTTGGGGTCCTACCATAATATACCACTAATTTTTACTCTATATATGTTACGAACACTGAACAAATTTATATGTTCAGTGTCTAGTGAAATTCACTAAATATAAAGGAATTTTACAAAATATTTTTTTATTTGTATTTATTTATATTAGCATTTTTTTTATTTATAATATGTAGTTCATCTTTTTAAAAAAGCTTTTTAAATTTATATTTTTTTTAAATATTTTGTATATTAATTAGTATGTACAGTCGCCTCTCTCTAATCTGAACCTCTCTAAACCAAATACTGTTAAATTCTTTCTAAACGAACAAAATCTTCTAAAACATTTGTAAATTTTATTATAAAGTTCGGATAAGCCATATATAACTTTTTGAAAACTGAACTTTTCAAATTTTTACATAGTAAAAAAAAGCAGTCCCAGCAGTTCAGATTAGAAAGAGTTAACTGTATATTTAGAGAATTGCTATTTTTACCTCACTTTTCCTTTTGACCCAGTCATATAATGCAATACAAACAAAAATCACGTGACTTTTAGATTTTTGCATTTTGACAAATAGTTAGATTATACAATATTCAGGTCACATGGTCTGGGCAACAATAATAACCAATCAAAATTTGAATCCAAAATAGGTTCAAAAACTTAAACTACCCTACGATAGGGCCCCAAGCTATATATAAATAGGTAACAATTTGTTTTTGCTTATTTTTAACTATTTTTTTGTAGAATTTTTCTATATTTAGTAATATTAATGTTTATTTTTGAAGTAAATTAAAGCCAGGTATATAGTATTGCTAGTGCAGGGTACTTGGCGATACCAATAGTGCACTAATATAGGTGGTGAACCTGGTGTATAGACCTCCGCATGGGCCTGGGCTACCCATGAGCAGTGTTGTCACTTGGACGTGTCCATACTATGTTTTTTGTCCAACGTCCAAGATTGTCCAAAATCGTCCAAGCCTATGTCCCATATTTAACTAATCAATAAAATAATTTAAAAAAATATATATTTTTTTAGGTGCTGGACTCATTGGTGAAAAAATTAAAATAGATTATTTTAATAAAATTTTAAGTAATTTTAATTTGAAAAAATGTCCAAAATGTCCAAAAAACATCCAAGTGACAACACTGCCCATGGGTACCTGCGAGTAGAACCACAAAGAGCCGGGCTAGGGTATTTAGAGTATTGAATACTAGGCTCTAGGATAAGGGTAAGGGCTTGAGACATGGGCCCTTACACAGGTGGGTACAGTGTTGGGCTCGCTTATAAGTCTAGTAAAATTGAACTAAAACTGGACTTATAAATAGTCCACTGGACTTATAAGTCCAGTAGTCCAGTTTATAAGTCCAGTAAAGCGGACTTTTGGTCCAGAGCCCAATACTGGGCGGGTAGGACGAGGGTAATACTGCGAGTACCTGTTATACATATTTACGTGAATATCAGCTCATATAATTAGCTAATGTATGTTAATGTCGATCCATACCTGATACCTATTTTATTTAAGAAGTACGTAAGATAACGAATGTTTATTTAAATACCGGTAACTATTAATTTGTGAATATCTATGCTTTATAACTTTAGGTTGAGTATAAAGAACACTAATCTATTGCATAAAAAATATTTATTAGTCTAAATATTTAAGATAGGCTATTTCAATGCTCCTAATGGGTTTGATCTGAACGTGATCTGGCTATAGTAAATTTATTATATGGGTCATGACCCATATACTAAATTACTATAACCAGATCAGTTTTGGGTCGTTTAGATCAAATCCGTTACAAGAATATTCACAAATTTAGTGTATTATTAATTTAAGTATTTGAAATAAATACAGTCCGGTGTATTTCCAAATTTGGCTTAGCATAAAAGAATTGTTCTAGAATTTAGAAGATCATCGATTATTTGCAAAAATAAATCTGATTGGCTATTTTTGCAAATCTTACCTTCATTTTTTTTAAATTGATATTGATCGATACGATTTTTTTTCTTATTTGAAGATTACGAACATATATTAAAGTTAGTATTTAAAGACTTACAGATTTAGAATCCACTATGGTTACAACAGAATCCACCCACCCGCTTAAGTTGTACTTGTTCAAAAAAATAGGTAGCTGGTTAAAATTTTTATGTCGGGTAAGGCTTAAATTTGCCTCTAAACATTTATTTTATTGATTAATTTTAAGTGTAAGATATTTATTAATCATTAGAACGTGATTTAGCTTAGGTCGGATCTGGTATCATAAAGAGAATAAAGAAAATTAAATTATTGGTGGTAGAAGAATGAACAAAAAGCACATCTAATTTCGTGCTGGTACGTTATTACAATTTGACAATAGTGGCAGTCTACGAACTCATTTAGAAAAAGGTCTTTATAAGATTCGTGGATAGAACTTATTCAACTTGTGAACGAAATTACTAGTGGATTAACCTAATTTATTTCACAATAAAATATTATTGATCAGAATCTTGTAAGTTTATTTTTTAAATTTTACTTTCTAACCATTTTTAAATTAAATTTTAAATTACTTACAAAATTTTAACGATCAAGAATGTTTTGATAAATGATGATAGGGCTTTTAATCTCGGACTTTGGCATATCAAAAACAATTGAATGGCTTTTTTACTTCGAGCATAAAATAGCAGATATACTGGCGTATATTGAGCCACAGGGGGTGGACAAGTGGAGATAAGGACATCGATAATTGCATTAAAGAATTTCAACTTAAAGCTATATTTTATATCGATGTAATCGAGTGGATTTCTTTTAATAGATTAGATGATAATCAAAATATTTGTGAATTTTTAGCAACTTGGCTATATGGAATACGAATCGTTTCAGGTAAACATAGTAGTGCAGCTGCCTCTGTTCTGAACATGAGCAAATGATTAAATATGATAAATGATCTGACATTTATAGTCTAGGCGTATTATTTTGGGAACTTATAAGTAGTCAGTGTACCTTTTGAAATTCTATGCAATTTGATTCATAACCGACTTTTAACAATAACTTCAGGTATGTGAATAAATATTTAAGGTTCTTATAATGAAATTTTCATTTGTTGTTAATGATGTTTAGATATTAATAATTAATCTTTAGTAAAAAAAGGACCATTATATATTTCAAAGCCAATTGGCACCGAATTTGTAATTTGTAAAAGGTATTAACAAATATAAGATATATTTAATGATTCATTAATTTCTTTATATCATTTCTTCATCTATAAGCTCTTTATCTTCATTTTCTTCATCAATAGCATCTTCAGCATTATTTAAGCCTCGTATTTCTTGCAAGATTGTTAATAGTATAGTTTTTGTCTTATTTTTTAAATTAGTATACTTCGAGCGTTGTGTTTCAGGAAGTGATATAAGTATTGAATTGATAACTGAAATAAGCTCTTCTTTTCTCATTGTGCTTTCATTTTTCATTATTTCGGCCTCCTGCTCCGTTACTGGAATTGCTCGCCAAGTATCAATACTAGTATTTTGCATTAAGGTATGTTTAATAAATACTTGTCTTTTTTCTTGTGCGAGTACACTAAATGACTTCATTTCTTCACTCAAATTAATTTCACCGTCTAAATTAGTAAATGCACTATTCATTTTTATTGGATTCAAGAACTGTTTTTTCCTTAGATATGTACGAAAACGTTGTTGTTCCATATAAGAATTAGGCCGAGTTCGTTGTTCTGAATCCTCATTATCCTCATATCCAATAATATTAAAAAGGTTGGTACGTAGCTAAATTTAGTTAAATGTAGAATTAATTTAATGCAGTAATATCTATTTATTAAATTACCTTTAAAAAATTTACATAGTTTCTTGCAGCAATTTCCCAGTGATGTTGCGATGGTACTGGAGGAATTAGGGATTTTAAGGCTTTATTAATCTCTTCTATTATAGCATCAAGTCCTTGGTGCTGATTTTGAAGCCCTGATCGAGATAATACCGAGAAATTTTTAATATTTTCACGAATTTGAGGTTTTAAATTTAATAAAGTTTCTTCATATGATACTTCTAATAATTTGTAAATCGGATGATGCCTAGCTGACCAAATTGGAGCAAATTGGCGTCGGGCTGCATTTCGTAATAAAGATTGGTTGGTTCGAACTCCAGTGCGAAAGTTAACAATAGCCTGAAGATAAGTAAAAGTCTACTGTGATTGTGTTTTTTTTTTGTTCTTATTTATGTTGTAAGTTAAAATTAAACCAATATCTAACCTGTTCAAATTTTAATTTATATGTTTCACTAGTTTGTGCCTTAGCCCATTCTAAGTATCCATTAGGCGTTGGGTTGTTATGGTTTAGAACATATGGCCATATTAATTCTGATGCCATCGAATATCGATATATATTACATATTGAGTCCCATGCCTTATGGTGGTCAATACATTTTCGAAAATATTCTAGTTGATTATCTGTTCGGTACCCTTGACATCGAGCAAATATCTTTATATCTATATCCCTTAAAAATTAAAAAATTTAAAGTAAGTAAGTTAGTAAATTAAAATATTTTAATATTAATTTATACCAATTTAGTCCAACAAATGCTTTAAGCATATTCATTTCCTCGTGCAAAGGGCCCGGAAGTAGAATTAACCAAGAAAATTTTTTTTTTTTTTTTAGTGCTTGATTATACGGTACGCCATCATATACGACTGGTAACCATCTGCGTTTTCCAGATTTAATTCCGGCAATTATTTCGATATGCTCTAAAATTTTTTGAACATTTATTAAAGAATTAGGATTGATAGGAATTGGGTCAGGAACGTATAAATCTGGAATTTTTATTTCTTCGTCTGTTATAGTTCTTTGTGTTATACTAATTTTAGGTCTTTGCACTTTAATACTAGATTGTTTAGGTTCATATAGTTTAAACACTACTGTTTTATCTATATTTTCAGGTAATGTGGTTTGTTGAAAAGACGAAGCTTGACTTATTGAAGCAAGCGTTGGTAACTTAGTATTACATTTAGGACAATTTCGCTTTTTATTATCAATTTCTGATTCGAAACAATTTAAACATTGTTTATTTTTATTAGATAAGCTGTTTTGTTTTTCAACTAGTTTATCTATTTCATTTACTTTTTGATTTTTTTCAGAATATAGGTTACTTATTATTTCATTAATAAATTCGAGAAGCTCTATTTCAAGTACTTTTTCCATATTATCGTTTAAATAAAATAATTGTTTGATATCATCTTCAAGAAGTGAGTTGTTTTTCCACGGATCAATTTTTAATTGGCAATCATCATTCGAATCAAAATTAAAGCCTACAAAGCTAGTTACTGTATGAAATACAACCGTGTTATAACCTTGATCTAAATAGTTTTTTTGGCCTTTTTGTTCATTATCGAAGGCCAAAATTAAAAATCCATCTGGTAAGGGCTTAGGCTCGATTGCTAAACTTTCGATCCAATTAATAAATTTTGTATAGCCTCCTCCACTAGTAATATGGTTATCAATATCTATTATAGTTTTTGATCGAGCAATAGTATATTTAATCGCTGATGCAGCAAGATTTATTTCAGAGACATATTTGCTATGTCGTGATTTATAAATAGCATCTACAGCTACTATACGTTTAAAAATTTTCTTTTGATATAATTGCTCATCATTATTATCAGTAAGTACTTCGATAAATTTTACTATTACAGGATTACGATACTTAAGCCAATTTAAAGGATTATATACTAATAAATTTTCTAAAGAAAACCGATCACAATTATTAATTAAATAAATAATATCATCATATAGAAGCCTTCGTTCTAATAAAGCTATTGTAGCAACTTCTGTTATTCGCTTTTGTTGAGTACTATACCGTTCATTCCATTGTTCTTTTAAGTATGTATTTTCATTTTCTAATTTATTTTTTTCATTTGTTAATATTTCTACATTATTTTTATATAAATTTAAACTTTCTAATCTAAGATTAAAATCGGCAATTTGTTTTTTAAGATATTCGCATTCATATTCTAATTCATAAATTTTATTATTTTTAATTTCAATAATTTGTGATTGTTTAGAATTTTCGGTTGCAAGAACATTAAGAGAATTTTTTAAAATTCCGATTTGCATTAAAAGATCACTATTCGTATTATCTACTTCTACCTAAATTCCAATATCGATAGTTGTTGAAGGTTCTATTTGTATATCATTCAAATTTAAGGTATTAAAATTGCGACTTCGCTTTCTTGGATAAGATGACGATCCATTTTTTAAATGGTTTAAATAAGTATCTTTTACAAAAATTTGATTATAGTGCTTTTCACAAATTATATGTTTCTCTAACTTATTTTGAAAAGCATTTAATTCAGGAAAATATGGTTCAAATAATTTAATTCGGGCCCTAATAGTATTTGTATTTGCATTTCGAATTTTTTGACGTTCTTTAGTTTCACATTCAATTAATTGTTTAGTATCTTTATAAGTTTGAACAAGTGTAGAAAATAAACAAGTCGGAGGTAAATCCTCAGAATCTTCAACTTTTTTTTTAAAATGAAAAAAAATATAAATAATGGTTAAATTATAAAACTAACTTGCAAAATACTAACTATCCGTAGACAAAAGTAAATCCTCAGAATTTTCAACTTTTTTAAAATGAAAAAAATATAAGTAACAGTTAAATAATAATAAACTAAATTAAAAATACTAACCATCCATAATTGTATTTTAAACAGCAACTTTTAGACTTTAACACAAATATCTACGAAGATATATAAGCGAAGTAAACGCAAAGAAAAAACCAGACTTCGAGTTTATTATTTACTGGCCTTGGCCCTGACTATACCACATATAGTATGTAATTAAATTTATTTTCAAATCATATATGTTTTTAATCAAGGCTAGGTCTGGTAAATAAACTTGAAAGCCCAAGGTCCGGCTTCCTCTTGGCGTCACTCATATATACTGTTAATTTGCTAAATAACAGACATGGGAGTTATCTCAAATATTTTGACTCCTAAATTAGCATAGCGTAACTATCATTTGGGAGAGTTATAATAACAAGACCGATCTAACTCTAATAGTTACGAGGAAAATAAATGTAGAAAGAAAAAAATACGAAAATTGGTTTTTTTTGGCTTTACACCAGCTTACTTTATGGGTAAAATGAAGAGGAAAACTCTGCCTTTATTGAAGTCAAATTCTTTCGTTTATATACATTTAAGTTAATTAGGCTACACATTATACGCGCTATCTAGCACGTTAGTCGTAATAATGCTAGATGATTTTAAGCCTCCATGTTGAACGTGCTATCCCGAACCTAAAAAATAATTATATAAAGCTACCATATGGACATATTAACACGTTGAGCATGCTATCACTTTAAACGTGCTATTCCAATTAAATGAAAGGAGAAGGTCAGATGAAAATCATCGTGTAGAACAGGTTTCCCTTTCAAAATTAACATTCGATACATTATACAAAAATAGAAATAAAGTTCGAAATAACGCCCATATATAATGTAGGTTTTAAAACAGAAACCCTTTGATTTTAAATAACAATGAAATTTGAAATAACAGGCAGGTGATTGAAATAATGTAAATGAGCCAATAAATTAAACAATTTGACAGATACGATACTTGAAAAACAGAACCCGGTTCTTTATGCCATTTGCAATCATAATTTCTATATATAAAATTAAATTTTTAATACATTTATATCACTTTACGCCACCTGAAACTCGTATGAAATCTATGCTAAAAAAATTTTTGTTTAATGTATTTTTGAACTTAAATTTTTTTCGCTTTCAAAAATTATATAGCCAATCAATTTTAAGAAAGATCACTAAATTCTAGAATATCGATACGCGGTCATGCAATATAAATCATTACTATATTAGAAAATACCAAATATGGAAAAACACCGGACTGAAATAAATTATTCAAGTTTAATGCATTAAAGAGCATAGGTACGACTGGTCAATGAAAGCCCATAGGTACCTATGGGCTTTGAGAGCCGGGCTAGGGCATTGAGTTCTAAGCCCTAGGGTAAGGGTAAGAGCTTGGAAGCCAAGCTATTACACAAATGGGTAGGGCTAGAGTAGGGTGTCCAGGATTATGCGAAAGCATAATATGCACATAATTTACAAAATTTTCGCATCGTGGATGCTTCGCATAATCGAGCAAAAAAAAGCATCCTTGTTATATGATTGGTGGATCAATATTATAAATAGTAGCATTATTCGCAGTACATTATTTTATATTGTAAGCATAAAGAATTGCTAAATTGAGCAAGTAATAATGATAAGATAAATAAAGTGATACTTCTTAAATATTGTTTTATAATGTCTATTGATGTCAGACGTCAAGGGATTAAATAAGAAAAAAAAAACAAAAAAAGCGATACTTGGATATTCAAGATTTTATTAAAAAAATTTTTTTGCGGTTCTGGCTTGTTAGTAAAAGTAGCAAGTTTAATCAAAAAAGAACAATATAGTTATGGGCACAAAACAGCTTTATAAAAATCATACAAATAAGGATCACTTTTATGCAGATGGAAGAAAACTTTTTTGTCAGTTTTGTCAAGCCATTATTGATTATGAAAAAAATCTGTAATTGATAAATACTTGGAATCTTCTAATTATAAAAAAAAACTCTGTACCAAATATTAGCAAATTGCGTTAATTTATATTTGGTTACCGGTTTCAAGAATGGATGTTGAACATAGCTTTTCAGCTTATAAGCGAATTTTGGCAGATAATAGACATGCTTTATCAGAAAATTCAATTAGAATGTTGAATTTTTTAAATTTTAATAAATAAATAATAGTATTAAATATGGAATTAAAAATCGCATCATATCTAATTATTTCACATAATTTTAAAATCATTTCGCACCCATTGCATAATTGACCTAATCGCATTACATGATTCACCTTATCGCATCACATAATCCTGGACACCCTAGGCTAGGGTATTTCCATTACCCGGCCCTACCCGGCCCATGCGAAGACCTACTGGTGCACCAAATGCCAGTATAGTGAAAGGTGGCAAACCAATTAGATTTAACTCCAATAAAGTTTATTTATTGGTTGCGATCTTATTCATGATTTGCCACATGTTCTTTTAGACTAAAGCAGAAAAGATTTTTGTAGAAAAAAATTTTATGATTCTTATATAGTATATAAGATGCACTATATGAATTATGCATATGGATTATCAGATCTACCTTACTAAAAAAGAAAAAATAATAGCCTACTTCATGGTAAATTATTTATTTTTTTGACATTAAAAAAATCTTGCTTGTGTTTGATAGAATCTTTAAATAAAACTTTGTTAGACAGTGCCAGAATGACACCAAAATTCAGGTTAATGATCATGTTATCTATAGTAATAACATTGTTTATAAACAGCTGATTCTTAAAATCAATTTGTATAACCAATTAATGTACAGTAGCCAACAAAAGTAACGCCTGATTTTCGCTCAAAATGAAAAATTTTTATTAATATAATTTTGGCCACATATACATCAAAAATTTTTTTTACTAATAATTTAATACATTATTAAATGCACGTATGCATTCAATATTACTCGATTCTTCGTGTTGGGCCCAAAACCACCCGAAAAACAAATGTATTAAAGTTTTTGTATCCTTTTTTTAAAATGGGTTTAAGATCGCTTACACCATTTTAAAGACTTTTAAACTTTTGGATATTATTTTTTAATGCTTTCAAATTGTTTTTAATAAGTTTAGGTTGGGGGTCTTCCTTTATTTACATTATAATTTAATTTTTTCTGATTTTAACACATTTTGTAGCTTTTCTAATAATACAAAAACAATAATTATTACATAAAAACATTATATTTGCTTCAACTAATAAAAAAATAGAACACAAAACAGAAAAATATAGTCTTGAAGAACCTTAATATAAAAATTTTAATTTTTTTTTATTAAAATTTGAATTAAATATTAACGATCATTTTTCATATGATCTTAGTGTCACAACGTGATTTTTACAAAAAATAGAAATATGCTACTAATAAAACTTTTTACTATTACAATTAATCTTTATCAAATTTTTGTAGTAAATAGTTTAGATTATGTTCTTTATAGTAGTAAAAATTTTAACGAATATAATATTTAAAAAAAATATACTTGTATATATTGTAAAGTTTCCGGGGAGCCTCCAAATTTTCTGGGGTTACACAAAATTATTAATTAAATATCATATGATTATCATATAATAAATTAATATCTAATCTTTAAATACATGTATCTCGATAAATATTTACCCAATTTTGATAATTTTACTACTATTAGAATCAGAAAAACCTATTCTACAAATTTTAATTAATTAGTAGTCCGCAGTTAAAGGGAACAAATTTCATAGTAAAAATCGGCGGGCATGTGACTATTACCTTATATAGTAAGTGGAACGTCATGTGCTTCAATTCATAAGAAAAAACTCTATAGTAAACAATTGAAAAATACTCGTATCTTATGATCTATCAAACCGATTTTTGATGATTTTACTACCATTAGAATCACAAGAATTTGCTCTACAACTTTCAATTAAGCAATAAGAAAGAGTTACTTAATAAAAAAATTACTTTTATATGTAAGCAAGCCCCATTCGCACACTATAGAAATTTACTATTAAATTCCGCCGTGATTTATTATAAAATGTCGATCATTTTATACCCTTTATCTGCGATCTTC
>QKWP01000346.1:336538-347878 GCA_003550325.1 Gigaspora rosea | reverse complement strand
CTCTAAGCCAGGCCTTTGCAGAAAGCATGCTAGTGGATATTATGTAACCCAGTATATTAATAGGCTTCAGGAAAAGGCTCAGGAGCTTCTACTTTATAAAAATTGATATGATATTGCGAAGCAATGACCCTTTGGGTCTTGGATTAGTGCTCCTTTGGAGCGACTCTTCGAGTCATGACGACACAATTAATTTTTTATTATCACTCTAACATATATGAATGACGACATGATCAAATTTTAATCGTCTTCTAGCTATATAAAAATTTTCACCAAGCTAATGTATATAAACTTGATATAAAATATAGCAGGATAGCAAATAAAAGACTTTTAAAGCAATAGTCATATAGAGGTGTGAAAAAAGTGACCCAGAACTCCCCTTTTGACCCTACTAGTTTACTTAGATGCTCAAAGCAGGTTATCTTGACAAAAAAGAGGTTTTATATTGCAAACCAAAAATTTTTAACTTTAACATATAGCTAACCTGCTTTTTTGTCAAGATAACCTATATTTTATAACTAAGTAAAGTTGTTCAGAGTACAATTTTAATATAATTTCTGTTTCAAAATTAGTAAATATTTGTTTTTGATAAAGTTACATTTTGAAATGTAGCAAAATTAACAAAATTTCAATACAGTTTTTAAGCTCAAATTTTTCTTCTTTCCTTGTTCCATATATTGACAATATTGGATTTTAGGTTCTTCTTAATTATGCTAGTTTTAGATACTCTAAAAATAAATATCAAAATAAAAACAACTCTAATTTTATGATGATCTATTTAAATTACAAATTTATAATTACTGCTATAACTATTTAAAAAAACAAACAACTACTATTATCATTAACAAATAAATTTAGATAGATTCTACTTTAATATGTTTTCAAGATTTAATAATTCTAGAGGCTTTTAATTTTTACCAGGTTATCCTTGTAAAAACATCATACAATTAACAAAAAGAAAATATACCCATTATAAAATCAAAGGACATATTATTACATAATTTACCAATCTTTAAACTAAGTAAATATTTAAAAGTAGTGTTTGTTGAACAAGAAATTTTCACAAATAATTATTTTAAAAAAGTGCGTCAAATGCAAAAAAACAAAGTAAGCACGCACTTCATTGGCTTTTTGAGTATAATATTTTATTTAAACAGTTTAAATTTGATAAAATTGCATTAGATAATTTACTTAAAAGTAAAATTACTAACTTATTATTATTAAACTATATTAGTAAATATTGATTTACATAAAGTAAAACATTATACTAGTTATAGTTATAATTCTTTGAATAATTACAATGAATCTAGAGTAATACTAATAATAAAATTAATCCTATTATTAATAATAACAGAACATGAAACTTAGATCTTCTATACAGATAATGTTCTAATATCTAAAAATAATTAATGCTAGAAAAAGGGATAAAATTGACAAAACCAAAGATATTTAGAAAATTAATTTTTGTATTGCAAATCTTATAATTGGTTATAAAAAAGTACTGACCTTATTTTATAATAAACTACTATATTTCAAATAAAAATTAATTCTAAATTTATTCTAAATTGATATATATAAAAAATTAATTTTGAGAAAATTGTCAATTTTGTTCCTTTTTTTAGCTTTTAGCCCATATTATTCTCTATGTAAAAACTTTTTAATAAATCTAATTAACAATCTAAAAACCAATTATTCACTAATAATATAAACAAAGAAAAATAGACCCTCTAGCCATACAACAAAGATTAGCTTCTATTGTAATAATATGTTTGAAAATTTTGGCAATAATTATAAAAAAAAGGCACTTTAGTTATATACTATAAATGATCTCTTTAAAGTTATAAATTGTTGTAAAAACAAATTAGTCCAAGTCTTGGTACTCGGTAGATAGTATATAAAAAATTGTACAGCAATGTTGTAATGATCAATATACATTCAATAAAGACCAGAGGTACGATTTCACCTTAACACAAAAAAAAAATTGTTGTAAAAACTTATATACTAAACATATTAGTACACTTATTTAAACTATATTATTCTTTATATGAAAACTTATTAATAAATCTAATTAACTATCTAAAAACCAATTATTTGCTAATAATATAAGCAAAAAAAAATAGACACTCTAGCTATACAACAAAGATTAGCTTCTATTTGTAATAATATATTTAAAAATTTTGGCAATAATTATAAAAAAAAAGACACTTTAGTTATATCCCTTAAACCGTCTGTTTTAGCAGGCAAATTTGCCTGCTAGAATTTTTAATGAATTTTTAAAATTTTGGTTCTGATTTATTTTTATTAAAAATCAAGTTATTTTTAAAAATTTTTTTAAATAATAACTATGAATATAGATTATATTTTAATGATTTTAATTTTCATATTTCTACAGAAAAAATTTAAATTAACTATAAGCTAAAAAAATTTGAAATTTTTAAAAATTTTTGATTTTTAGAAATTTTATTTTTGACAAACTTTTTAAAATTCTAAGAATATGTTCCCAATAATTTTGATACAAATTATAGATTAAGTTATTATAAACAACTTTTATTATAAAAGTTTTTATAATTATATAATTAAAATTTTAACTTTAATTAATAGAGAAATATAAAAATTTGAAAATTTTTAAAAATTTTTGAAAAAATTTTATAGTAAAAGTAAAGAATTGGCTATATTTGAGCCAAGTTTTCTTTTATATTTGAATATATATATAATTAAAATTTTAATAGATATCAATTAACAATATGCTAAAGTTTTATTTTAGCTTAGTAATAGAGGGACATATCCTTAATAAAATTTTTAGTAATTTTAAAAAAACATGTAAAAAAAAATTCTAGTGGGCAAATTTGCCTGCTGGACAGTTTAAGGGATACTATAGATGATCTCTTTAAAGTCATGAATTGTTGTAAAAACTTATTTACTAAACATATTAGTATACTTATTTAAGGCTTGGTTAAATTACTAATAAAGAATATAGTATTTATATAAATTATATAAAAAAATTCTAATATAATTACCATTAGACTATATATATTAATATATTTATCTTCATACTATAGTAAGTTAGATTTTGCTAAATTCAAATAATAATTAAATATATTTGTTACTAAGTATTTTTTTAAAAAATTTTATGTTTAAATTTTTTGAAATAAATATTTGTTATTGAGTAGTTTTTAAAAAATTTTATGTTTAAATTTGTTAAAATGAAATATTTGTTATTGAGTATTTTTTTAAAATTTATATTTAAATTAAATTAAAAGTTAGTATTAATATAATTAAAAATCTATTAGATTAGCTAATCAACAAAATTTTTTTTATATTGCTTAATTAAAAAAGGTTATTTTTACTTATATGTATACTAGGTTATATTAAATACTAATTATTATTAAAGAAAATTTATTACAACCTTAATAGGTTACTTTTTTACCTAATTTTAAATTTAATTTAGTATAACTGATAATTAGATTTAGTAAAAAGTCTTACTATATTTACTCAAAATAATGTGCACCTGTGTGTTATTTCGAGGAGATGCATATTATTTTGAGTATGCACATGAGTGATGATTTGGGGTAAAGGTCTAATTTCTAAAAAATTGTACATTATATATGTGTGATGCATAAAAAACCTGTATTTTTTAATTTTATATATAGCCTTTACGATCTAAGTCAGATTTTTTTACAAAAAAAATTTTTATCTCTGCTTGTTATTTGAATTCATTATTTCAGCAGATTATTAATTCAGTATTTGGAGTGTGCATTATATTGGGACACAAATGGGTGTTATTTCAAAACCAACATGCTATTTTAAAAAAATGCAATTTTCGAAATAACGCCCATGTGCGTTATTTGAGTAAATATAGTAGTATACTATTGGTTTTCAAAAAATATTATTTTTTTATATTAACCTATTTTTACTTATACTATTAAAAACTAAGAAGCTAAACCTTTATTTTATATTTAATCAAAAACAATTAAATTCAATCTGGCTAGTGCTATACTTCAGCCAAATGCTCAAAACAATTTTTAGTATAATCTTAAATTTACCAGATCTTTTTTTTTGAATTTAAAAAAGTTTTTATATAAGGGGCATGCCATTTATTTAATAATTTTTAGTATGAATACATGGTTAGAGATAGTGATCACATCTATATTATATTAATAAATTAGAATTAGATAAAGTGATCATATCATACATGAATAGGATTACTACTAAGTAAAAAGTATCATGTGATAAGTGGCATGCTCTAAGTAAATAGTATATTTAAATTTTATACCTCCCTATAGTTACACTCTATATAGTTATATCTCTATTTAAGCACACAAGATTGTATAATAGACTTAAACATAGTAAAAAATCTTAATAGGCACAAATCACTTATAATTACTATTACTATAAAATTTAATTTTTTTATCCATTTTATTAATAATAATCCCTTATTATAGTTACTAATTTTTAACTAAATACAGATTATAAAATCTGATTGGCCAATATTTATTTTCATGCATATTTAAAATTTTTTAGCAAATAACTTTTGATCCAATTGTCCAATTTGAATAATACAACTTCCAAAATATTTGTCTTGATAAAACAATTCTTATTAGTACAAGATTACTAAAATTTAATTACAAGTTTTCAAGATTATTTAAGAATTTGAGTTACTACATGTGTTTAAATATTCATTAAACTTAGATATCTAAAATAAAAAATCTATAACAATATTGGGATTCTGTATTTAGATTTGAACAACTTTAGGCTCATTAAAATATCTTATTGAGACAAATATTCTGATAGTCATTTTATCTCATCCAAATTAGACCACCAAATTAAATATTTACTGTTAAACATTTTAAAATTTTTTGTAGTAATTTCAAGTATGCACAAATATGTTACAACTAGATTTTATTAAACATTTTTTTGCCTGTGATTATATGATTATTACAAGGTATTTTACTTATAGTTTACCTCTATACAATTATTATAACAGGATGCAACTAACTTGGCAATTATAAAAAGATGACTATATTTATTTGCCAAGGCTATACAAAATTAATTTTTTGGTTCTCATAATATAAAATTTTGAAAAATAACCTAATGACCCAGCTTTTAATTTTATTTTCAAATAATTTTATATGTAAAAAACATAAAATTGTTCTATAAATATCTATAAAAAACTACCCAAATAATAAATATAAAAAAAATTTTATAGAAATTTTGCAAAAATATGACCCAGCCAGATTATAAGAATCAACTTATTAAGTTTGTATAACCTAACTATCAATTTTGCTAATTTGCTAATTCTATTAAATAACTCTAATTCTAGAGTTTTTATTTTGTATTCTTTTATTCTCAATAGCATTATTAGAAAAATGTATTAAAGGCTAATTAATTTTACAATGACCTACCATATTATTGTAGACACTTTTTAAAAATTCATAAGTTAGTTTAGAGTAAGTAAGTATAGTGCAAAAATTTATATTATGTTTTAAGTAGTTCTCAAGATACAATATACTAAAATTTCATATGATTTCATTAGGCCATATAGAAGATATACAGGAAATTTAATGAACTTCCAATTTTGAAATTGGCCAAAAATCAATTTTTGGAATTTTCTAGATTTACTAAAAAAACTCACTGAAGATTATACTTGTTTTAGATTAGATTAAAATTTTGCCATATGTATTATGACATTGTACCAATATTATGCAGTATAAAAAAGGCTAGATTTGTATGACAGATCTGCATAATAATACATATTATTTTTTTTTACAAAACAATAGATAGTTTTAAAGATTTAACAGAAGACCAAAGGTGTGCAATAAATTATAGCCACTAGCAAGGTGATTCAGTTTATACTATCACAGCATCTGTTGGGTGCAGCAAATCCATAGTGCAAAATATTATTCAAGAGTTTTGTCAAGTAGTGCAGAAGCAAAAAAAAGACCTGATATCCTAAAAAGGCATAGATTAATATACCATCTAAGTATTATCATAAGCTAATTATAAGCATGCCTAATCAGGTTGCTGCTTACATTAAAGCAAAAGAAGGACCTATAAAGTATTAAAACAGAAATAATTTTTCTTTTTGTAAAAAAAAAATAATATAAATAAAAAAATTTTGAATTTGGATTTTTAGTTAAATGAAAAAACCATATTTATAGATTTTTGTAATTTAAGTATATTATATTTTGGGATTTACTGAACATGTGACATAAATTTTGAGCTGTTTTACTTACCCAATTCTAAGTAATAAATTTTTAAAACATGTCTACAATAATATGGTAGGCCACTGTATTGAAAATAGAAACTAGAAGCTAGTAAAAGTCTAAAGCTTTAAATTTTATGCATGTATAATAATTATGCTAATACTTACCAAGAGAATGGTCTTAGCCTCTAAAAAATTTTATAGTATTATAATTATATTTTTACTGATTAAAAATTTTTAGGAACAATATATTTGAAAAATACCAAAACTGTATTTTTGATTCTTATATATCAAAAATAAAATTTTGCTTATCAAAGTACATAGAAGTATAAGTCTGTTGCTTTACTCTGAACAACTAAAACAAAATAAACTATTTTATTGAACTATTCATTTAAATATGATAAATTAAAATAATTCTAGTACTGATTAATAAGTTTTAAATAAAATAATAGATGTTATTATAATTGACCTTAGAATTGATAGCATAGTGGTTATTAGGGGTCTTAGCTGGGTCGGGTCTGACCCAACCTGACCCGGGTCAGACCCAACCCAGGTCGGGTTGGGTCAGATCAAACCAGAGTCGGGTCTGACCCAGGTCAGAAAAAACCCGGGTCGGGTCAGACCCGGGTCAGAAAGAACCCGGGTCAGGTCAGTCCTGGCTTAATATAGTGATTTAGTTGGTTACAACTTCTTAATCGGCAAACACGTGTGTTGTATATAATTAACCAGGGTATTTGGTCATATTAATTAATATATGTAAATGCAAATAATTTTTATGCTCCCAACTAACCAGATGCAAATAAATAAATATTTAAATAGTCATGAATTAACTTAAATTAATAAAAATTTTTTATATTTACAACATTAACGTGATTAAATAGTATATCTTATGAATAACTTATTTTAAATGTTTAGGTTAATGAACTTACCAATTGAAATTAAAAGCAATATTCATGAATAGATTATTTTAAATTATCGAACTTTGATTTATTTGGATCAACAATCTTTGTAATTTTTAGCCATTCTATGTTCATTTTATGAAATTTATTTATCTATAAAAGGGAAATACGGTGAATAATTAATTGAGTTCCATGAAATATAATGAAGTCGAAGTAGTGTTCCAAATCGTTAGTTGAAAAACAACTAGTTGGCAATTTTTAACAAATCGATTTAAAAAAAATTTAAACAACTAATCGATTTATTATCAACTAGTTCGATTATGATCAATTGTTAGCTATCAACTAGTTATCAACTAGTTGTCAACTTACTATAATTTATGTTAATCAACTAAACAACTATTGTTATTAATTGTAATGATATAACAGAAAACACAACCATTGATTGATAATTAATTATACTTCTCGGGTTGAGATGTATCTAGTGTGCATTTTTTTATTTCAGCTTTGCCAGTTTTCACACCAACTAGGTATTCTCCAAAGCATAAAGGCGCTATTATTCATAAATACCAATTAAAAAGTCAGTACTTTGCTTACAGTTGTTATTTTTCAATTTCACTAATTGAAAAATGATTAGGACGATTCTTGATGTAACAGATTAATAATAATAATAATAATAATAATAATAAACATAGTTCATATTTATTCATGATATTAATAATTTTAAGTGGTTCTTTTAGTATCGAATCGTTTTATATATTAGATTTGAATCAACCTTTTTTTAATCACTACTGGATATTAGACCTACCATTAAATTGTAGGTTAAGTTTAACCATTTTTAATCAAGTTTATTGTACAGGTCTTATGCGACAACCCGTGCTTTTTTCATTTATTTATTGGCACAGGATTGTTACATCAGACACCGCGCAATAAGATAGTTATTATATGGGTATGTTGAAAACTTATCTTTATAAGAAATACATATTATTTTTTTTAATAATATAAGTCAGCACTCATGAATAATGAACCGGATCAGATAATTGAAATTGAATTGCACGCGTCGAGAGTTGTGTTTGTGATCAAATTTTAGCACTTGTTTTATATATGCGTGTAGAATATATTAATCTTTTATATTACCTACAATTTATATACATGTCATTTTTTATTAATAGTTTAATTAACAATTCTTGTCTATCTAGGGTAAATGAACTTTGTTGAAATGAGCAAGGATACAATATATTTATCACTTCTGAACTTGTTTACATATACGATTGGTTACATAAGTACCGAAATTGACTGAATTTTAATAATAGAAGATAGATATAGATTAGTTACTGTGCTAGATCACCTGATAACAATTCTGATCACGGTACGGTGCTCAAATTCGACCAATCAGATCGCTTTAAGCAGACAGACATTTAGAACTTTAGTAATATATAGATTAATCAAGTTTATGTCTGTATGCGTACTTGAACTTAAAATTTATATGTAACAAATAAACAATTAAATTTTTATTCATATTATACGGCAAATTTTGATAATAATATAAGTTACTATATTTAAATTCAAAGCCTCATACATAAGGCACCCCCTATGAAAAGCGGCCTATTTATAACTAGTTATTTTTAATTGCCCATGCCTGGTTCAATTTGTAATTATATGTTAAATATGAAAGCGATACTACATCTGCTTAACGGATTACCACGAAGTCTTAATGCTTTTGTGAAAATGCATTATTTGGTTTAATTTCTAATGCTTTGCTAAATCTGTAAGTATCATTACTATAATTTTAAAGATGAAATATTTTTTGCAATATCAACTATACAACTTACAAACTAAACAATTAAACAACTAAACAACTAATCGATTATTTAGTCACATGATATCCGTAATCGATTAGTTGCAATTATAGTTGGCAACTAATCGATTAGAAAAATTTTATCAACTCGGAACACTCTCGGAACACTAAGTCGAAGTGACTACTGTATTATAATCACAGGACTTACGGGACTCAAAAAAAAATTGCAAAAATGGTGAATTAAACAGTCAATATTTATGAATCTTATTTCAATACTTAGACTAATAAATATTCTTTATATTCATGGATTATTACGATAAATGTTTAGATCTTAGAATAATAAATGCTTTTTATACTACTAAGTTCTATAAGTGAAATTAAATAACTTATTTCAGACGTAGACTATAAAATGTTTTTATATTCACTAAGTGTTGTAAAATATATAAAATTATTTATAAATCGAATGGCTTATTTGAATGCATAACCTCGATAAATTTGTAAGCCTCTCTATATGGCCCGTTGACCCGGGTCAACCCGGGTTGGGATGGGTTGGGTCAGACCTGGGTCGGGTTTGACACAATGCGGGTCAGACCCGGGTCAGGTTTGGCATGAGGCGGGTCAGACCCGGGTCGGGTTTGCTATGAGGCGGGTCAGACCCGGGTCAGGTTTTGACCCAAGTGGGTCTGACCTGGGTCAGGCCCAAACCCGACCCAACCCGACCCATTAAGACCCCTAGTGGTTATACTATGAGGTCTCAAATTGCAAGATTGCTAGTTCAATCCATGTAGCAGCAATTTGTAGAAATATCTAGCTGGGCTAGGTAATTAGAAAACTAAAACACTATAGAAACTTGGGACCTGGGATGTCCGCAGACAGACTTAATTCCTAGAATAGGCAGTAATCTACAATCAAAGTCGATAGTGACAAAGGCTGTGCCAGAATAGAGGTCCGAACTGGATGCAATTTTTTTACCCGGTCACCCGTGTGAATTGAAATTGGGTGACCCAGATGAAAACAGGTTTTATATATATTATGTGTTATTTATTTATTCCTGTCAGTTTGAATCAATGAATGATTGTCACTTATAAAGTGAAAATGAAAATAAAAAACAAACATTTACTATTTACAGTTTATTCTTTCATTTAGAATAATTATCACGATAATATAAATTTGTGAATCTCTTAAACAATTACTAGAAATTTGACAAGTCACTGTTTTAAAAGTTAAAAATCAGTAATTTATCTGTAAGATTGTAGAGATAAAGCAAAACTAAATGAAATCATGTACTCAAACTTTGTGAATTTGCAAAATATCCATATCTAATATCAATAAGGTGAAAAACAAAATAATTGCCCTGTGAAGGTATTCGTTTTTGTTAAGACAAATGTTAATAAGTCATATACTCTCAGTAAATCTTCAAAGTAAAGTTTCGAGTCAATAGCAATAAAGTAGGCTTTGCTATTAAATAAAACGACACGATATTATTCAACATGAATTAACATACCAACCAATTTGACCTGGGTTTTAAATTAATGATCCAGGTCATCCGTTTTGATACGGGTGACCTGGTTTACTATAACCCAGTTCGGAACTCTATGCCAGAACCCCAATTTGGAATAACTAAAGTCACAAGACATAATATAAGACCTAAAAGTCTAGATATTATAAGATACTATATGAACTTATGGCATAGCAGTCTGAATAGCTATGGATATTTCTGACCACTGCAAAAGTCAGTGAGACAGAACTCTTCTGGGCAGCATAAAAGCAAGCCAGGAAAATCAGGTTATTTCAGTGGAAATAAAAATAATAACTGTGGTTGTTATAACTTACTAAAAAAATAACTTCAGCAAAAAAAAGCTATTATTGTGAACAAACTTATTATTAAATATAATTAATACAGGATCTGATTTTTCAACTTTTTTAGCTATGCATATTGCAAGATAAACTATATCAATATGAGATGTATTATCTAAATATTAAATTTCATAAATATTATAATAATTATCTAAATTGTATATACAAAGATAATTTTTGTTTTTATTAAAATATTTTTTTTACCAGCAAAAAAAAAACTCTCTCTGCTAATCACTTGTACACAAAATTTTTTAGCTTAATTATTTTAAAGATTCTCATAATTTTATAATTTATTAAGTAAACCTAGTTTTGACTCTTAAACAAACTTGTTTTACTTCCAAAAACACATATAATACTTAAATTTTATTGCAAAAACCTTCAAACTTATTAAGTAAAGGGCCTTCGGCCTAAAATTGTATTTTCTCTAAAATACATTTAGAACAGCCTTCTTAACCTATTTTACAAACTAAGAATAAGTTAAAGAGGATACTTTCCTCATCATAACAAGCTGTACTTCAAGCTTGTAGTTATAAAACTGACTGAGATATACCCAAAACCTTTAACTTTTCTATATTCCTTTTCCTCTTTTT
>QKWP01000346.1:274947-335126 GCA_003550325.1 Gigaspora rosea | reverse complement strand
CAATTATTCAAATTTCTAAAAATCCACCTGTATAATTTCTATCCTGGAAGTACAATTAAACCCGAGACTAAAAATAATAAGCCTCTCAAAGCAAGCTTTTATTACATTATTCGCCTTATGGCAGGTAACCGACCAGACTTTTTAACAAACTATATTCGTCAAACTAACCCCAATATCAATAAAGAAGCTACTATTCCATTCAATATCCTTGAAACCACTTTTAAAAAAATCCTTCACAAATTCACAACTATTCTCTTTATACAATTTAACTATGCAGAGATCTTTGCATCTTCTATTACTATCCCTCCTTACAAACCTGGAAACCGTCTACAATTTTGCTTAAACTTAGCTCGCTTACATTTATTTCTTTCTGACAATTACCAAGCTATTAACTACAACAAATTTGCTGAAGACCTTAATCTCAGTCCTACAGAATTTAAACTTTTTTCTAGTACAGTTTCTACAAATTTAAATGAAAGATATCTTACTATTAAATCTGATAAAAAATTCAATATTCAACTATTATTTAATATACCGCAATCACTTTCCTTCAAAACTTTTCTATTCCTTCTCTTCAAAACTCTTTAGACCATTTTAGTAAATGGTTTGAAGAATTCTTCCCAATCTATAACCGACAATTCACTGAACCACTTGAAAAGGAACAAACACGCAACTCTCTAAAACACCAAATTCGTCGACATTTCATTCGTCAATTAAGAAAACTCTTACCACCTCATATAAATCTACAATGCCCTTATAACTTTAAAGAAAGACGAGATGAGTGCTACCGGCACCTTAATTTTCATTTACTTATATGCAAATACTTAAACTGCCCTTATACTACAGACCACAAACATGACACTAACAAGTTATTTCAAGATCTACTAAAACAATCATTTGAAATGTATCCTAAAGAAAACAAAAATTTTGAAGAACTCCAAGTAGATTCAACAATATTCCATATTGATGCCAAACATGAAGCTACTTTCAAAAAACCTATACCTACCAAACTCCTTGATAAACTTGCCAACAAAGCTGAAGAAGAGTTCTGTAAAAACAACTACACCTCTACATCTACCGGCTGCCGTAATCTTTTTTTTACAAATACTTTACAGCTTATCAAAATACAGCCGCCCAAAATCACAATATTCTGCACTTAACTAAAGAGCAAGCAATTTTAATTATCACACACAACCTTGTAAACACAGACTTTTTAGCTAGAATTATTACATACTTTGATCTTTTTAAAGATAACCAAAAGCTTTCTTTTACACAAATTGTTAAATATTACAAAAATTCTGCTTACTCCTCTGCAGAAAATATTCTCAATACAAAGTTCAATATCAATTTCCAAACCCCCTCTAATATTGAGGACTCCCTCTTTCTAAATAACTCACAATCTAAACCCCAAACAACTTTAACTAATAACTCCTCTATCTTTGAAAACACCTCCTCAACAATTCACATTGATGATTCCCCTGCTACAAAAGAATTTCTCCCTTTTCAATAAATTGTTCTGTAGATAACATCGATGCAGCTGCCGCCTCCAAAATAATGATGTCCTCTACTAGTTGTAGACCATTTTTGGAGGAGAATGATATAAGTAGGCAGGCAGAAAAGCCTATTTATGCGGAGGACCAAGATAACGACGGTCAGACCCAACGAACAGGGCAGACTATGGTATCCTGCGCAGCTGTGAGAACCGAGCATAAAACGGCGAGCGCTTCTACAGAACATAAACATACCTCAGATACCAATTCATCCCATCCTTCTGAGGTACAAACTTTACAAAACCTAAACCAAAACACCTCCACTACGTGCTACAATAGATTTCTTCGTTACTACAAACTACCAATCTTACTACCATCTCAAACAATTGGATCCTTTTTACGATACATACATGATAACTACCCTCAGTACTATTCTCAACAATACATCAAAATATCTATTTATACAAACAAAACAACAGATTACAAAGAAGCACATATATACTTACCTGATGATCCTACACCCTTATCTAATCACTCTCTTTTACGCTTTGAGGACTTGCTACTCTGTGACAAGATTCTACTCAAATCTTCACCTTCTAATCCTACAATCTTACCCCAATCCACTAATCCCCTGCTAACTCTAAATATAGCTACCCACAATGTTCAAGGATACAACAACCCAGAGAAAAAACTTTTATGGGAAGAGTACTGTTCCAAAAATAACCTACATATCATTAGTATTACTGAAACAAAAATAGCTGACCTTCCATCTAATCGATTTCTTAACACTTCTCAATTCTCATACTTTTGGTCGAACTCTCTTGAATCCAAAGAGGGAACTGGTATTATGATAAGCAATATTCTTCAACCTCATGTTCATAATATTTTAAACCACCCAGGAGGGGCTATCGCCATAGACATATTTTTTAAACATGACTTCAAATTCAGAATTATTTCTGTTTACCTATCATCTACAAACTCTACCACCAGAAACAAAACACAAAACAAGGTTATACAATGGTTACAACAAGCACTCCAGCACCAACTACACCCTATAATCTTAGGAGACTTTAATGCCTCAATGCTCACCTCATTACCCTCTTCATCAAAATACCTACTTCTTAACCATCTTAATAGATCTAATATGTACGATCTTGCCTCATATACTAATACATTAGATCATACATGGAGTAGTAATAGATACAGTAGCCAAATTGACTATATCTGGGCAGCCCAACCAATAATTCCATATCTCACCACCTTCTACCTCGATGATCCTTCATCATCTACTCATAGTGATCACCAAATACTTATAAGTCAATGGTCCTTTCCAACCTGCCAACAACCCAAACATAAACATCGTAATAAACGCCGCACTTTTAACTATAAGGCCATGACAACAGAAAAATGGGAAGACTTTACAAACCAAATCAACCATTATATCCAATATCACCATATTCCACTTAATACTACAACAACTGAATCTCTTGAAAAAACATGGCACAAGATACAGATCAGTATAATTAACGCTGCCCTTTCCCACATTCCTAATCACAAATATACTATCCGTAACTTTACTCATACTTTTACTCCAAAAGCTACCAATTTACACAAAGATCTCAAAAACATTAGCAAAATCATTTATCATACCAAAACAGCCCTTAAAAATAATACACCTATATCACAACCTACATATGATCTCATTGATTACATTAATACTAAACATAACTTTCAAATCCCTCCACCCCCTCATCATCCAGATGAATTTTCAAACTGGCTCAACTCTACCAAACCCTTTCTTAAAACCATATATCATGCACGAAACCTTGAAAACTCTCAACACTTATGCAATCATATTAGTCAAGCTATTCAAAGAAGACAAGAAAAGCTACTAACTCAACCTACTAAAATGATTAATAGTATCCTCAACAGACACAAAGACCCTGTACATTTTCACAATATTACTACTACTAATCAAGTTATCACTGACCCTACACTCATTAAACAGCATATTTCACATCATTTTGAACAATGGACACATCACCAGCCATATAACCAAACCATTTTTGACCAATACTGGTCACAAGAATACACTCCAATTTCAACTATCAACCCATCCTGGTATAATTCTATTCTACAACCTATTACACTAGAAGAAGTTCAAAACACAATCAGTCAACTTCCTAACAACAAAGCATGTGGTCCTTCGGGAATTAGCTATGAAATGTTGAAACATATAGGACCAAATATGCTCCAGGCAATAACATCACTACTCAACTGATGTATCCAATCACAAAATATTCCCAAACAGTAGAAGGATAGCAGAATATACCCAATCTCCAAAAAGCCCCAATTTGATGGTAACCTCAACAATACCTGACCAATTAGTCTCATAGAACATACCAAAAAACTTTATACAAAAATCTTAACTAATCGCTTAAACCAAACCTTATCTGAACACTCTATTCTCAACCCTCACAATTACATTGCACTTCCTGGTAATAGTACCAATACCCCTATACATATACTCAATAACTTCATTGAACATGCATACTGCAACAAACAACAGCTTTGGCTCCTATCTCAGGATATGAGCAAGGCATATGATTCGGTCAATATAGATCTACTTAAACTATCTCTCAGGCGCCTCCAATTTCCTAATCAGCTCATTAATATTCTTACTAATCTTCTACTCTTCCGATCCAACCAAGTTATAACTAATCTGGGACTATCTCCACGCTATCCAGTACAAGATGGAATTGATCAAGGAGAAACAATAACACCACTTTTATGGAGAATATATTATGACCCTCTCATTAATAAAATCAAAACCAAATTTACTGGCTATACAATATCTTCTACATATACTTCTTCTATTCATCCAATACAAAGTCAAACTATACAAACATCAACTTCAGTTCTCGCATATATGGATGATACACTATGGATTGCTCCCTCTTCTGATCAGTTACAACAAATACTTAATACTGCAGCTACATTTTATTCTATGGCACATATTCAAGTTAACCCTAGCAAATCCATCCTCCTATCTAACACTAAGTCCCAATCTTCCCTTCAATTCCTTAACTCTCCAATTCCAATCCAACCTTTACACACACCTTTCAAATTTTTAGGATGCTGGTTTACAGCTACTGCTAAATATTTTATACAAGCTAAACATATTACTCAAGAAATATTTCAACTTTTACAAATATTACGTCCTAAAAAGATTACAGACAAACAAGTCTGTTATATAATTAACAATGTCATCACTCCAATCCTTGAATACCGCATACACAATATTGTATTATCCAAATCACTATGCCTCAAACTTCTTTCTAAATATCTTATAATCGCAAAACATAAATCTCATCTCTCATCAACTACACCAAATAGCACTATGTTAAATCATAATATCTATGGTATTAAAAATATTTGGGACATCCAACTACAACATCACATCCCTAACCTTTTACTACGAATTAATAATCCAGACCTCCTCGGTATTAGCACACACATACGTCTACAGGATCTACAAAACAATCTCTGGTCACCTATAAATATTTTACATCACCCTAACCCCAAAATTGATGGTTCCAATAAAAACACGACAACTTGTAAAATTATTCACCTTCTTAACTATACTGGTTTATCTATTAATACCAACCCATACAACTCAAAGCCCTTTACTTTACAATATCCCTACACTTCTCTTGAATCTATTCTTAATACCCACCCTCAGTACATACACTTCAAAAGACAACTCCGCTTCAAAAATATTATCTATCTTCAACAACTCACATCCTTTGACAATTCTACATTGCTAGAATGGAATCATATTTCATCTCGCACTAACCAACTATATACAGGTCGTAAACCGGGCTGGTTTACCACTCTTGAACAAATAATCCTATCTAACCCCACAACTCGCTCTATTTCCTCCTCCCTGCAACTACCACCTACAAATACTTTATCCTTTACTACAGGTCATTTTCGCAGTAAATCTAAACCTTGGCTTATCACATACAATGAAAATACCCAAGACATTATTATAGGGAAAGCTCGCAAATTTAATAATAGCACCAACACTATCAATATTACACACTGGACTATTCAAACAAATAGCCACAACTCCAATCTCTATCCAATACCTGAAACTATCTGTATGCCATGTACAGGTTGTAGTTACAACACCAATCGAATTTCTGATCACTGTACTTTTGATATCTCTGCTACACTTTCTACCCAATTCAATGGAAGGAAGTGCTATTACAATCCTCCTAACAAACTCAAAATTTATGCTAATTTTCTAGACTTGCTTTATTCTATAGCAGTTCGCAATACACAAAACACACCTCCTATCCCAATACTACCAATTCCTAACAACCCTATTCATGAAATCTTTATATCCAATACAGCCTCTAACTCCTTATACCAAATTGCATCCAATAACCAATCACTTAATTCACTCACCTTCTATACTGATGGTTCAGTTACTAATATTACTAATGAAAGATGCAAAATGAGTATTGGTTGGATCCAAACTCATGACAACTCTATTGTTCAATCATACTCTGCCCAAATACGATACTGGCCTTCCTCTTACAAAGCTGAGCTTATAGCTATTCTTTCTGCAATTTGTACATGCCCACGTAATAGTAAAATATCTATATACACAGACTCCCAATCTATCATTTCCAAATTTCACAACTTATTCCATAAACCTCCTTCTCCTCACAAACAATATGCCTACAACTACTGGCCTATTTGGCATACCTTACTAAACCTTATTCAATCCTACAACCTTCAAATTACATTACACAAAGTACCTGCACACCAGGACTGTATATACAATAACCTTGCTGACAACCTCTCTAAAAACCCTAGTTCACACTCCGAAACGTACCTTACACTAAATTACAACAATATTTACAACCTATCATACTCTTTATCTTACAATAATGTAACTGTAGAGCAACCATCTCGCAGAGCAATTAAAAACATATGTAATGCACATACCATTGCAATGTGGTCTTCCCAACATCGTATGAACAATATTATACCTCTTTCACCTCAAATAGACTGGAATGCAACATGGCTTTACCTCAATAACAACTATAAACGTACCTATAACTACACCAACTCTCATCTCAACCAATCCAAATCCTTTAAAATCAAAATTCTTCTTCAACTTCTTCCTACATTATCCCATCTACACAACCTTTATCCACTACACTATACATCAATTAATTGCATCAATTGCGATACACATGAGCACAATTTACATTGGCTTATCTGCCCCGATACAACTAATCTCCTACAGATTATACACAATTCTATCAAACAAATTATCACTTCACAAATTCTAGATATCACTAATACCCAACTATATGACCTCCATAACCAACTTATACAACATTCATGCCTATCTTTTAACAATCACAACAACCTAACAGCCAACATTTATACAACTATTCAAGGATTCATCCCAACTTCACTTATTAACACAATTTCTAATTTTACCTGCTCCTATAAGTTAGCATCAGATATCACTATAAAACTACTTCTCAAAATATCACAAAATATATATGAAAATCTATGGAAACCCTACTGTGCTAAACTATCTACCTATAAAAAACAACTTTCTAACACTCCTACTCCACAACCTACCTCTCACCCTTCTAACCAATCTGCTATACAACTACGCACCAGAATCTCTTATACTTATAGCTGCATATGTGGCCTCCCTGATCAACAACACACTAATAATCAATGCCCTCCATTAGGATTAGCCTCACGTAAAATCTCTATTTGGTCTACTATGTGGACCTTATATAGCTCCCCTACTAATTCAATTTTAGATATACAAATCTAGGTGAGTTTTAACCACTCTAGTAGGTTTAGGTTGCAGATAAATTAGTCTGAGTCTCATACTTGTTTAATAATTTGTGCATGGAGTAATTTTGTAATAATATAAAATGTACTCAAATCTGCCCCTGGAGGCACTTATACAAATTAATAAAGATTGAGACAAAACCTCACCTTAACACACAAAAAAAAAATATATATATATATTTTTTTTACTCTTATTGAATTTTATCAACAATTTTTTATAAAGTTTGATAAATAACTAAACTTCTGTGCTGTTTAATGTACTAATTGCATCACAAGTTACCCAACTCTTAAAATACAAAAACAAGTTCTACTATAGTTTAAATTTATTGATTTACTTATTATGTATACCTGTTATTAAGTATAATATTGCAGCAATTTTTTTTTATCCTCTTTTTTATTATAATATAAATGATTCTATAATATTAATATAGCACACATATCAGCAAAATTTTTTTAAATTAGGATCGGATTCCTCAGCATGTTATCAAATTCATTAGGGTTAAGTTAAGTATCACAATTTCATGTCTTTTTGTATTTAACAAACTTGTTATTTTTTGATTTGATTACCAAGCAATAATTTAACGAGTAATGTTGGAATAACTATTTTTTATGGGACTCATTTGGTGCAGTATAATGAGGACTGCAAATTTGGTAACCAGGTTGTAAATAAGGGTACTCAAAGATTTCTTTAAATAATGCTTTTGTCACAATTGTGAATAGAACAAGGGACACAGTTAATTTTACACTTTGGTATATTATGCAAAAGCATTTAAAAATAATATTAACGTGTTTATAATACACACATTAGTTTACTTCAAATTTATTATTTAAACAATGATGGTTTGTTTTACAAGTGCTACAAAACAAATATATAATTTATGTAGTTTTACTAATGCAACTAGACAAGATCAAAGACCGTTCCAGTATAATACTCATTTTAACAATAAATATGTACATATAAAAAAAAAAAGTAATTATATAAAATTTTAATAAATAATAAAAAAAATATGCACACTAAGTATATACTTTCAAAAATTGTGTCAAGAAAGTGGTTGTTGGGACATGCTTGGCCCGTGCTTTTATTAAAAAATATATATGCTATATGAGCCAATCAAATTTTAATTTTAATTTGACCAATTAAAAAGGATCAGCCAATCAAATTGGTTTTTAACTATACTCCAGATGTTTTTATTAAATTTTATAAGAGCCAATTCATTAACTTTATGTTGCTTTAAAGTTAACACAAAAATTGTTCTATTTTCAATAAAATTAAAAAAAAAGTTTAAATCGAAAAAATAGAAACAACGTCTACAAAAAGTTAAACTTTTTCAGAATTATCATTGAATATTCTAAATAGAACTTTATAAAATATTAACTACAGTATACACGTAAATCATTCTGATTAAAGATATTATATAAAGCGTATTAAAACCAGACTGTATTAGTTGGAAACAAGATCATGTTAAAATTATCAGATATAATTTTAATTTTAGACGCATCTCTTCTGAACTACTCGTCTTTTTTGTCTAATAGTTTAATTTATAAAATTAATAAATAGATTATTATTTAAGATTTCATTATATAAATTAACTTTAAACACACCATTTTTATTGTCTTTGCCTAATAATTTAAGTTATATAAAATTAATTAGATAGTTTATTATTAAGATTTCAGTTTATAAATCAATTTTAAACTCACCGTGTTTATCACCTTTGTCTAATAATTTTAAATATATAAAATTAATTAGATAAGTTATTATTAAGATTTCAGTTTATAAATCAATTTTAAACTCACTGTGTTTTTTACCTTTTTTTTAATTTAATTTATTAAATTAATTGGATAGTTTATTATTTATTAAGATTTCAATTTATAAATAATTTTAGCTCACTTTTTTTATCATCTTTGTCTAATGATTTAATTTATATAAAATTAATTAGATAGTTTTATTATTAAGGTTTTAATTTATATATTATTAACTTTAAACTCACCCTTTTTATTATCTTTGTCTAATAATTTAATTTATAAAAAATTTAATTAGATAGTTTATTATTACGATTTCAGGTTATAAATCAATTTAAAACTTACCGTGTTTATCCTCTTTGTCTAATTAATTTATATAACATTAATTAGATAGTTTTATTATTAAGGTTTTAATTTATAGATTAACTTTAAACTCACTCTTTTTATTAACTTCATCTTAGAATTTAATTTATATAAAATTAATTAGATAATTTATTATTAAGATTTCAGGTTATAAAGTAATTTAAAACTCACCGTGTTTATCATCTTTGTCTAGTAATTTTGTTCATATATGATAATTATATATAATTAATTAAGAAAGTTTCATTTAAATTAAATTCGTATAAAAGTATTAGAAAAACTTTATTTTAGTCATGATTATTATAAAATTTCAATTTAAGAATTAATTCTCACGATCTAAAATTGTATGAAATTGAAATCACAAATTATATATAAAGGTTTAACTTAAAAATTATTACTCACTCTCTGATAATTAAATTTGCAAATAAAATTGAATTTAGAAAACTTTATTCAGTTATGATTATAATAAATTTCAATTTAAGAATTAATACTCACGAGCTATAATTTATGTAAAATTTGATTAGAGAAGTTATATTGGATTATAATTGTCTCACTTAATTATGTATTATTATAAAGTTTAATCTAAAATTATTACTCACGTTCTTTCATTAAATTCATATAAAGTTGATTAGAAAAGTTCATTTATTTATACATAAAATTTCGAGAATTAATACTCACGAGCTATAATTTAATTTATATAAAATTATTAGAGAAGTTATATTGGATGATGATTGTCTCACTTAATTATGCATTATTATAAAGTTTTTAATATAAAAATTATTACTCACGTTCTAATCATCAGTAAATTCATATAAAATTGGTCAGAAAAGTTTTATTTAGTTATAGATTATTGTAAAATTTAAGAGTTAATACTCACGAGCTATTATTTCGATTAGAAAAGTTTACTAAATTAGAAAGCTTCATTTAATTATAGATAGTATAAAGTTAATAAAGATTACTTACATTCTAATAATTAATATATACAAAATCGATTAGGAAGATTTTTTTTAGGTTATTGTAAATTTTCAATTTAAAAATTAGTACTCACGAACTATTAAGATATATAATTATTAGAGAAATTTTTATTTGATTATAGATTATCATAAAGTTTCAATTTAAAAATTAATACTCACGAGCTTATATTTTAATTTATATAAAATTGATTAGATAGTTTCATTGAATTAGAAAATTTCATTTAATTTAATTATCATTACTCACTTTCTAATAATTAAATTCATATAAAATTGATTAGAAAAAATTTCATTAGTTTATACTTATAGTTGCAAATTTTTCAAGAATTAATACTCACGTGCTATAAATTAATTTATATTAGAAAATTTATATTTAATTATTTCACTTATGTTGCGAAATTTCAAGAATACTTACAAGCTAAAATTTTAATTTATATAAAATTGATTAGAGAAGTTATATTTGAATTATAATTGTTTATAATCTAAAAATTATTACTCACATTCTATTAATTAAATTGGTATAAAATTGATTAGAAAGCGTTATTCAGTTAAAATTAGTATAAAATTTTCATACTCACGAGCTAAAATTTATATAAAATTTATTAGAGAGATTTTATTGAATTTGAAATATAGATTATATAAAGTTACAACTTAAAAAACTATTACTCACGTTCTATTATAAGTTTGTATAAAATTGATTAGAAAAAGTTTATTTACTTATAATTATTATAAAAATTCAAATTAAGAGTTAAAATACTTACGAGCTAAAATTTATATGAAAATAATTAGGGAAATTTTATTGAATTTGATAATAATATAATATTATGAATACTCACAAGCTAAAATTTATATAATATTTATTAGCAATATTAGAAAGATTTTATTGAACTTGAAAATCATAGATTATATAAAGTTTCAACTTAGAAATTATTACTCACTTTCTATTAATAAATTTGTATAAAATTGATTAAAAAACTTCATTCACTCATGATTATTATAAAATTCAATTTAAAAATTAATACTTACGAGCTAAAATTTATATAAAATTATATAATTGGGGAAATTTAATTGAATTGAAAATCTTCATTTAATCAGAGATTTTTATGAATACTCACAAGCTAAAATTTATATAAAATTTATTAGCAATACTTATTGAATTTGAAAATCATGGATTATATAAAGTTTCAGCTTAAATTATTACTCACGTTCTATTATAAGTTTGCATAAAATTGATTAGAAAAATGCTATTTAATTATAATTATTATAAAATTCAAATTAAGAATTAATACTTACGAGCTATAATTTATATGAACATATTAGGAAAATTTTATTAAATTAGACAATTATAGATTATTATGAATACTCACAAGCTAAAATTTATATAAAATTTATTAAAGAAATTAGGATGATGTTATTGAATTTGAAAAAACATAGATTATAAAGTTTCACTTAGAAATTATCACTCACTTTCTATTAATAAATTTGTATAAAATTGATTAGAAAAACTTTATTCACTTATGATTATTATAAAATTCAATTTAAGAATTAATTCTTACGAGCTAAAATTTATATAAAATTAATTAGGGAATTTAATTGAATTTGAAAATCTTCATTTAATCAGAAATTTTTATGAATACTTACTAGCTAAAATTTATATAAAATTTATTAGGGAGATTTATTGAATTTGAAAATCATAGATTATATAAAGTTTCAGCTTAAAAATTATACTCACTTTCTACTAATAAGTTTGTATAAAATTGATTAGAAAACTTTATTCAGTATGATTATTATAAAACTTCAATTTAAAAATTAATACTTACGAGCTGAAATTTATATAAAATTAATTAGAGAAATTTTATTCAATTTGAAAAGGTTATTTTCCATAGATTATTATAAAGTATCAATTTAAAAATTACTACTCACGTTCTATTAATTAAATTGGTATAAAATCAATTAGAAGACTTGATTCAGTTATGATTATTATAACATTTCAGTCTAAAAATTAATACTCACGAGCTAAAATTTATATACAATTTATTAGGAAGATTTTGTTGAATTTGAAAATCATCGATTTTATAAAGTTCAATTAAAATTATTACTCACATTCTATTAATTGAGTTGTTTAAAAAAATTGATTAGAAAAAACTTTTAAGTTATGGTTATTATAAATTCAAATTTAAGAATTAATACTCACGAGCTAAAATTTATATGAAATTAATTAGGGAGATTATATTGAATTTGAAATGTTCAACTAATCATAGATACTATGAATACTCACGAGCTAGAATTAATATAAAATTTATTAGAGAGATTTTATTGGACTTGAAAATCAAATATAATATAAAATTTTAGCTTAAGAATTATTACTCACTTTCTATTAATAAGTTTGCATAAAAATTGATTAGGAAAGCTTTATTTAGTTATCATGTTATGATTATTATAAATTTTAATCTAAGAATTAATATTTACGAGCTGAATCTGTATGAAATTGATTAGGAAATTTTATTTAATTGAGAAGTTTTATTTAATCATAGATTATAAAAGGTTATTATTGCTCACGTTCTATTAATTAAGTTTGCATAAAATTGATTAGAAAAACTTTATTCAGTTATGATTATTATAAAATTTCAATTTGAATTAATAATCACCACCATCTAAATTTATATAGAATTGATTGGGAAATTTTATTGAATTGAAAAGTTTAATTTAATCATATATTATTATAAATTTCAATTTAAAAATTATTACTCACGTTCTATTCATTAAATTCATATAAAATTGATTAGAAAAGTTTCATTTGTTATAGATTATTATAAAAATTTATTTAAATTATTACTCACTTTCTAATAATTAAATTCATATAAGTTGATTAGAACGTTCATTTATTTATAGTAATTATCATAAAATTTCGAGAATTAATACTCACGAGCTATAATTTAATTTATATAAAATTGATTGGAAAAGTTATATTGGATTATAATTTTTCACTTAATTATGCATTATTATAGAGTTTAATCTTATTACTCACGTTCTAATCATTAAGTTCATATAAAATTTGATTAGAAAGGTTCCATTTAATTATAGATTATTGTAAAATTTAAGAATTAATACACACGAGCTATTAATTTAATTTATATCAATCGATTAGAAAATTTTATTAAATTAGAAAGTTTCATGAATTTAGAAATTATAAAGTTAAAAATGATTACTTACATTCTAATAATTAATATATATAAAATCGATTAGGAAGATTTTTTAGGTTGTTGTAAATTTTCAATTTAAAAATTAGTACTCACGAACTATTAAGATATATAATTATTAGAGAAATTTTTATTTGATTATAGATTATCATAAAGTTTCAATTTAAAAATTAATACTCACGAGCTTATATTTTAATTTATATAAAATTGATTAGATAGTTTCATTGAATTAGAAAATTTCATTTAATTTAATTATCATTACTCACTTTCTAATAATTAAATTCATATAAAATTGATTAGAAAAAATTTCATTAGTTTATACTTATAGTTGCAAATTTTTCAAGAATTAATACTCACGTGCTATAAATTAATTTATATTAGAAAATTTATATTTAATTATTTCACTTATGTTGCGAAATTTCAAGAATACTTACAAGCTAAAATTTTAATTTATATAAAATTGATTAGAGAAGTTATATTTGAATTATAATTGTTTTATAATCTAAAAATTTTTACTCACATTCTAATCATTAAGTTTATATAAAATTGATTAGAAAACTTTCTTAAGTTATGATTATTATAAAACTTCAATTTAAGGATTAATACTCACGAGCTAAAATTTATATGAAATTGATTAGAGAAATTTTATTGAATTTGAAAAGTTTCATTCAATCATATATTATATTAAGCCTCAATTTAAAGCTTATTACTTACGTTCTATTAGTGATTTGTGTAAAATTGATTAGAAAACTTTATTCTGTCATGATTAATATAAAATTTTAATTGAAAAATTAATACTTACGAGCTAAATTCATATGAAATTAATTAGAAAAATTTCATTGAATTTATTTAATCATAAATTATTATAAAGTTTCAATTAAAAATTATTACTCACATTCTATTAATTAAATTGGTATAAAATTGATTAGAAAACGTTATTCAGTTAAGATTAGTATAAAATTTTCATACTCACGAGCTAAAATTTATATAAAATTTATTAGGGAGATTTTATTGAATTTGAAATATAGATTATATAAAGTTACAACTTAAAAAACTATTACTCACGTTCTATTATAAGTTTGTATAAAATTGATTAGAAAAATTTATTTACTTATATTTATTATAAAAATTCAAATTAAGAGTTAAAATACTTACGAGCTAAAATTTATATGAAAATAATTAGGGAAATTTTATTGAATTTGATAATCATATATTATTATGAATACTCACATGCTAAAATTTATAATATTTATTAGCAATATTAGAAAGATTTTATTGAACTTGAAAATCATAGATTATATAAAGTTTCATCTTAGAAATTGTTACTCACTTTCTATTAATAAATTTGTATAAAATTGATTAAAAAACTTTATTCACTTATGATTATTATAAAATTCAATTTAAGAATTAATACTTACGAGCTAAAATTTATATAAAAATTAATTGGGAAAATTTAATTGAATTGAAAATCTTCATTTAATCAGAGATTTTTATGAATACTCACAAGCTAAAATTTATATAATTTTATTAATAAGATTTATTGAATTTGAAAATCATAGATTATATAAAGTTTCAGCTTAGATTATTACTCACGTTCTATTTTAAGTTTGCATAAAATTGATTAGAAAAACTTTATTTAATTATAATTATTATAAAATTCAAATTAAGAATTAATACTTACGAGCTAAAATTTGTATGAACATAATTAGGGAAATTTTATTAAATTTGACAATCATAGATTATTATGAATACTCACAAGCTAAAATTTATATAAAATTTATTAGAGAAATTAGGATGATTTTATTGAATTTGAAAAACATAGATTATAAAGTTTCACTTAGAAATTATCACTCACTTTCTATTAATAAATTTGTATAAAATTGATTAGAAAACTTTATTCACTTATTATTATTATAAAGTTCAATTTTTTAAGAATTAATTCTTACGAGCTAAAATTTATATAAAATTTACCAGGGAAATTTAATTGAATTTGAAAATCTTCATTTAATCAGAAATTTTTATGAATACTTACTAGCTAAAATTTATATAAATTTATTAGGGAAATTTATTTGAATTTGAAAATCTTCATTTAATCAGAAATTTTTATGAATACTTACTAGCTAAAATTTATATATAATTTATTAGGGAAATTTAATTGAATTTGAAAAATCATAGATTATATAAAGTTTCAGCTTAAAAATTATTACTCACATTCTACTAATAAGTTTGTATAAAATTGATTAGAAAACCTTTATTCAGTATGATTATTATAAAACTTCAATTTAAAAATCAATACTTACGAGCTGAAATTTATATAAATTAATTAGAGAAATTTTATTCAATTTGAAAAGGTTATTTTCCATAGATTATTATAAAGTATCAATTTAAAAATTACTACTCACGTTCTATTAATTAAATTGGTATAAAATCAATTAGAAGACTTGATTCAGTTATGATTATTATAACATTTCAGTCTAAAAATTAATACTCACGAGCTAAAATTTATATACAATTTATTAGGGAGATTTTGTTGAATTTGAAAATCATCGATTATATAGGTTCAATTTAAAATTATTACTCACATTCTATTAATTAAGTTTAAAAAAATTGATTAGAAAAAACTTTTAAGTTATGGTTATTATAAATTCAAATTTAAGAATTAATACTCACGAGCTAAAATTTATATGAAATTAATTAGGAAGATTTTATTGAATTTGAAATGTTCAATTAATCACAGATCACTATGAATACTCACGAGCTAAAATTCGTATAAAATTTATTAGGGAGATTTTATTGGACTTGAAAATCAAAGATAATAAAGTTTTGGCTTGAAAATTATTACTCACTTTCTATTAATAAGTTTGCATAAAAATTGATCAGGAAAACTTTATTTAGTTATCATGTTATGATTATTATAAATATTAATCTAAGAATTAATATTTACGAGCTAAATCTGTATGAAATTGATTAGGAAATTTTATTTAATTTGAGAAGTTTTATTTAATCATAGATTAAAAGGTTATTATTGCTCACGTTCTATTAATTAAGTTTGCATAAAATTGATTAGAAAAACTTTATTCAGTTATGATTATTATAAAATTTCAATTTGAATTAATAATCACCACCAGCTAAATTTATATAGAATTGATTGAGAAATTTTATTGAATTGAAAAGTTTAATTTAATCATATATTATTATAAATTTCAATTTAAAAATTATTACTCACGTTCTATTCATTAAATTCATATAAAATTGATTAGAAAAGTTTCATTTGTTATAGATTATTATAAAAATTTATTTAAATTATTACTCACTTTCTAATAATTAAATTCATATAAAGTTGATTAGTAAGTTCATTTATTTATAGTTACTATCATAAAATTTCGAGAATTAATACTCACGAGCTATAATTTAATTAATATAGAATGGATTAGAGAAGTTATATTGGATTATAATTTTTCACTTAATTATGCATTATTATAGAGTTTAATCTTATTACTCACGTTCTAATCATTAAGTTCATATAAAATTTGATTAGAAAGGTTCCATTTAATTATAGATTATTGTAAAATTTAGAATTAATACTCACGAGCTATTAATTTAATTTATATCAATCGATTAGAAAATTTTATTAAATTAGTAAGTTTCATTAATATAGACATTTTAAAAATGATTACTCACATTCTAATAATTAATGTATTAAAATTGATTAGAAAATTTCTCTTAAGTATTTTAAAATTCCAATTTAAGAATTAGCACTCACGAGCTATTAATTTATATAATTATTAGAGAAGTATTTATTTAATTTTAGATTATTATAAATCTCAATTTAAGAATTAATACTCACGAGCTAATATTTTAATTTATATAATTATTAGAGGCTTTATTTAACTCTAGATTATTATAAAATCTCAATCAAAGAATTAATACTCACGAGCTAATATTTTAATTTATATAAAATTGATTAGATAATTTCATTGAATTAGAATATTGCATTTAATTTTAAATATTATTACTCACTTTCTAATAATTAAATTCATATGTATAATGTTGATTAGAAAAGTTCATTTATTTATAATTATGATTGCAAATTCTCAAGGATTAATAATACTCACGAGCTATAATTTAATTTATTTAATATTGATTAGAAAGTTTTATTGAATTATAATTGTTTCACATCATTTAATTATGGTTGTAATTTTCCAAGGATTAATACTCACAAGCTATAATTTAAGATTAAGGAAGTTATATTGAATTATAATTGTTACACGTAATTATGCATCATTATAAATTTTCAATCTAAAAATTATTACTTACGCTCTAATCATTAAGTTCACATAAAATTGATTAGCAAAACTTCAATTAGTTACAGATAAAATTTAAAAATCAATACTCACGAGCTATTAATTTAATTTATATAAAATCGATTAGAAAATTTTCTAAATTAAAAAAGTTTCATTGAATTATAGACTATTAAAATTAAAATCATTACTCACGTACTAATAATTAATGTATATAAAATCAATTAGAAAAGCTCATTTGTTATTGTAAAATTTCAATTTAGAATTAATACTCACGGACTATTAATTTATATAATTATTAGAGAAGTTTTTATTTAACTATGGATTATTATAAAATCTCAATTTAGGAATTAGTTAGTACTCACGAGCTAAATATTTAAATTTATATAGAATTGATTAGATAGTTTCATTGAGTTAAAAGTTTCATTTAATCATAAAATATTATTATGTTATATGAAACTTCAATTTAAGAAATTATTACTCACGGACTATAATTTAATTCATATGTAATTAAATTAATGAAATTATTTTAATAATGGATTTTTATAAATTTTTCGATTTAAATATTAAAACTTACTACGAGCTAGTAGTTTAAAATTATGATTAATTAGAGAAAATTTTATTTAATTATAGATTATTATATATTTTCAATTTAAGAATTAATGCTTACGAGCTAATATTTTAATTCATATAAAGTCGATTAGAAAAGTTTCATTAAGAGTAGGTTTTTATAAGATTTTAATTTATGAATTAATACTCACGACCATATTCAGGAGCTAATAATATAAAATTAATTAGAAAAGTTTCATTTAATAGTGATAATATGAATTTTCAATTTAAAATTAGTACTCACGAACTAATACGTTTAATAAATATAAAATTAATTAGAAAATTTAATAAATATAAAATTAACAGAAAAGTTTTATTGACCATTAAAAAAAATTCCATTTATATAATTTTATACTTACCGCCTATTAATTTGATTTATATATTTAATTGAAAAAGTTCAATTTATAAATCATTATAAAATTTATTTAAAAGAATTTATACTGACCAGCTAATAATTTAATTTTATAAAATTAATTAATGAAATGTTATTTAATTATAAATTTCAATTTATAATTAATTGGTACTCACAATCTAATTATTTAATTTATACAATTAATAATTGGTGTGTTATTTAATTATAAACTTCAATTTGTAATTAATTATGTACTCACAATCTAATAATTAATTTATATGATTAACTAAATATTTTATTTATTATCAAAAAATTCCAATTAAAAAAGTTACCAGTACTTACCAGTTACTAATTTAATTCATATATAATTAATTTGAAAATGGTTAGTTAATTATAAATTATTATAAATTTTCTATTTAACATTTATACTAACCAGCTAATAATTTAATTTATATAATTAGTTAGAGAAGCTTCATTAAATTATAGTCTTCAATTTAAAAAATTATTACTCACGAGCTAATATTGTTTAGAAAAAATTTTAATAATATATTTTTATAAATTTCAACTTAAAATTTATACTGACCAGCTATTAAATTAATTTATATAATTAATTAGAAAAGCTTCATTAAATCATAGACTACTGTATTATGAAACTTCAATTTAAAAATGTTACTCACAAGCTAATAATATAGTTTATATAATTGATTAGAAAAAGTTTATTTAATTATATATTAATAAAAATTTTTAATTTATAAATTTTATTTAGAATTATAAATCGATATAAATTTTTAATTCATAAATTGTAATAATTTTATACTTACTGACTAATAATAAATTTATATAAATAAATTAGAAAAGTTTTTTAAGATGATTTAAATTTTATCTATAAATTGATTTCATTCATACTCACTGACTAATAAATTCATATATGAAAAATTAGAAAGTTTATTTCATTAAATATTACTATAAATTTTCAATTTAAACTTATATACTAACCAGCTAATAATTTATTTAGATAATTAATTAGAGAAGCTTATCAAATTATGGATGATTATGAAACTTCAATTTAAAAGTTATTACTCACGAGCTAATAATATAATTTATATAATTGATTAGGCAAAAGCTCTACTTAATTATATATCAACAAAATTTTCAATTTATAAATTTATACTCACGACCTAACAATCGAATGAAGATGTGATTATTTAGAATTATAAATCAGCAAAATTTTTTTTTAATTAAATTATACTGTAATAATTTTATACTTACTGGCTAATAAATTAATATACAAATAGTTAGTTAAGTTTATTTAATTAACGATTATTATTGATTCTAATTTACGTGTATAACTTGATTTTATACTCACCGACTAATAAATTCATATATGAAAATAAATTTATAATTAGTTATTTAATTAAAGATTATTAGTAATTATTAAATCATAGTTATGAGGGTTTGCAAAAGGAGTACCCTCTGCAGACCATGATGTCATGGAAAATCACAATTTTTAAAGAATTTTAAAAGATTTCGAACAATAAAAATGTAGACGTCATTGATTGAAAAATATGATAATTGGAATTTAAAATCTCAGAAATTCTTCCACTACCATCATCACGAAATCACAGGTTACGCCTTTTTGCAAACCGTCATAATTAAATTAAAAAATTAAATTTTATACTTACTAACTGAAATAGTATAGTGTGAATATCATATTTAGTCCACATCGGAGTTCAGGCTTGCAAAACAATTTATACTCACTGACTAATAATTTAATTCATGTATACATAATTGATTAGAAAAGTTTAATTTATAAATTCTTTATTCTTTTAATTTGACGTGAAGTGCGCTGTAATGCATCTAAGATCAAGAAATCGACAGGGTAGAGCAGTAGCACATTCCTAATCCAAATATTTTTTCCTTACTAGGAAACAAAAAATGACATTGCAAACAAAATTACAAGATCCAGGATTTTTTTTTTATTAAAAAAAAAAAAATTCGTAATCGTTTCGATTGCTCTTGCGTTTCGTTGATCATATGGGATTATCACGGCGCACTGCACTAGACCTAAACTATAATTTTATACTCACCTAAATAATTGATTTCATATATATTTAATTAGAGAAAATTTACTTAAAAGTTTTTATAAAGATGACAGAATCTTACTATCTCTCTTCAATTTCTTGACGGGAAAAGGATCGATAATAGTTGTAATAAAGACTAAATAGATAATAAAGATTGAATAAAATTTTGACAACATTTTGAAGTCAGGTAAAAGTGTAATAAAATATTCTCTAAGAATTATTAAATAGAATTGCGAATATTTATATATATTTGCAATTTATACGTTTTCAGATACGCGAATGATAATTCGTGATAAGTTTTTTTTTTTATAGAATTTCTATATATGTCGTATCAGATGTTGGACGAAATTAAACGCATAAATTATTGTTATACAGCATTGACGGGGGTACGAATGACATTAATGCAATTTGTTTGTTTTTTTTTTTTGAATAAATTATTCACAAGTCATTATTAAATCAATCGTGTAATATATTGCATAGTCACATCTCGATTACAATGATATTTGAATTATATTTTGAGTAAGACAGCATAATGGGTTTTATTTTGAAGATCATCTCATCATAATAAAGTCTTATTGAAGTAACGATTTGTTGTTACAAGAATGCACAAAAATGAATTCAGGACCACGAGTGCGAATTCGAGAAGATTACGATATAAAAATTTAGAAGTTCTAAAGTAATTTGGAAGTTGGATAAGAGGCATTGTATTGTCACGGAGTAATTTTAATTTTACCCGTGACTATGTTAGAAACTTGGGGACCAGACCCGATCTTTTGGACGATGGTCCAGGACAAAAGACTGGGAATATTGTAGGTGTAAGAAGGATAATTTTAAAATTAGGAGAAAAACCTAGTAAATGGTAGGAGCTGGTAAACTCAGAACAAAAAGCCTAGTAAAAGAAACAGATCAGGTCTAAAAAGCCCAGACCTGGACCAAAGCATGTAAACAAATTATCGATGTATCGATGTAAAATAAAATTATAAAAGAGCTGCTATTTCGCTCTTCAAATAAAGTAGAGTCTTCGATGTCTTAGTTATTTGGTATATAAAAAGAATCGAATTTTCAATTGATTTGTATCAATAAGAAACTGACCTTGAATGACCTGACCCAGAATTTACGATTGGAGCTAAACTGTAAACCAAACCCGATAATTTGGGATTTTACTAGATTCAACAATTATGTCATAACTGCGTTGTAACCCAATCTTATGCATCGCTGACTAGAGCGCGAATCATAACATAAATAAATTGTTATTATCTAGTTATGCAAGTGATTATTTCTACAATTGTGAAAATAATTCCCTGCACTATTACCTGCATCATGTTATTTTGTAGAGTTGATTGATGTAATATACAAAAAGAAATAAATGGGCACAGGTTTAGGTTTCAAATTGGGTTTGGAACGTCGAAGTGCAGTATGTTTGCGCGTTTCAATGTAATCTAAATTTGGTAAATATAATAGTCATTCCAAAAAAGGTTTACAACGCTATTCTATTTATTTATATCTTATTTATTTTTCTAAAGACTGACAAGCGACATGAAGCAATGAAAGCATGAGCTTGTGAACTTTATAAGAGATTAAAATATATTATTACGTCTATGAGTGAGAGAAATTGTGCATAAGATATTGAATCAGCAAACACGTGTGCATGATTTATGAGATCATAACTGCATGTATATTGTGAATAGTATGCATATGATAGTTTATGCAAATGCGATGCTAAAAAAAATTGGATTTCAGGCTTCTAAACTTATCCAATTCTGAAGGATTTAATAGATTGAGTCTCCAACGTTATAATTTACAGTAAAAGCCTGAAGCCTAATATGGTCGTTAAGTGGCAAGAGCAGTGATTTTGGCAATAATTTTTTTCTTCCTTTTTTTTTTTTAAAAAAAAAACAATCGTTATTCTGTTTAAAAATATGTCTATCAATAAAATGATGATACCTTCGAATGATATTAGCACTGTCGAGAAATCTATACTATCGATTAATAACTTTTGTCGAAGAAAATAATTTTTTTAAAGAAAACATTAATACTAACAAACAGGATAGTATTTTCGACAAGAATTATTTAATGAAGGCTATAAAGAGGAAAATTTTTTGGAAAAAATACTTCTCTTGAAAAGTTGCAATACCGATAATATATTGAAGAAAACTTAGAAATATTTCTTACAAAAACTTGATATACTGTATTTTATTATAACAATAAATAAATTTCTGTCGAATTTTCATGAAGTCAAATAAAAAATTTAATACTGTACACTATTTATTATACTATTTTATATATATAATAGATATATTATGAAGTAGGCTAATTTTATACACTCAAATGCTATTTTTGTAACATACACCACTGCGTTGCTAAACCATACAGCGCAATACCGAGTCGTTATATTTTACTTGAGTAATATTAAAAATAATAATTTTTCACTAGCTTTTTTTGTATTGAAAATAGTATTAAAATTACAAAATTTTAGAAACTTTACATGTTCTAAAGCTTGGATCCGTTATCCGTTTTCAAATTAGAATTAACGGTTATCCGGTGATCATGAAATTATACGACAGGCTGCGAAAATAGTTACGTTATTGATGCAGATCACTATATAACTAACCCTAAGTAAGATCTGCATCAATAACGTAATTATCTCTGTCTCAGGTTTCACCCTGTCCTGAAATTACTTCTTTCGTAAAACTCGGCCGATAACCCCTTGCAAATCATGATCATAAATTGCCAATACCCGATACTGGGAATCGACAATTGATTGGTCACACGTGCCGTGAAGCGTCGCGCCAAATTCAACAATGTTTACCCAGTATTGAATACATATTTTGAGAAAATAGCTATTTATTATGCTTCTACTATAAAAATTATGAAAAACGTCATATTTTCAACAAAAAAGACAATGTTAAGAAAAATATATGGTGGCCACGATCTGAATACTTTGTTTTAATAAACAATCGAAGCTTTATGTATCTTAAAAAAATAATTTTCTAAAAATATATTTTCTGTAAGTCACTTCTAACCATTTTATTAAAACGCGAAGTAATATATCGGAACCAATTTTAAATTAATGTACATAACTGATTTTAAGGCGATAGTATCGCACCAAAATACTGGTAAGTTACGTAATCGCTTTTTAATTTCAATCTGCGCCAAAGAATAACAAAACACTATGTCACGAGAAATAATCGAAATTTTTTTTTTTAAGTAACCAAGTTTTTTTAAAGAAATAAAAGTTTTTTTTTGAAAGAAGGAAAAATAAAGTTTTTTTTTTAAAAAACAAATAAAAATTAAATAAACGATTTTTTTTTTTTAAAGAAATAATCGAAGCCTTTTTTTTTTAAGAAATAATCGAATGCTTTTTTTTTATTAATAACAAAAAAAAAGAAATACATTCAATACGAATGTATAAATGCATTAGATCCAGTTCAAATTTTATTTAATACAGGTATAAAGCTTTAAATTCGAATTTAATGCTACTAGTAAGTTTAAAGTTCGATTCAACACTCGAAACCATTTTTTTTGTTTGGGAAGATTTTTAGACTTTTCAAGGCAATCAAGTGCTTAAATATAAAAAATTAATAAATATTTTTATTTAAATACAATAATAAAATAACTTTTTTATACCTCATGAATAAATTTCAGTTTCGGATTCACTATCTTAAATGCTTGATTCCTCATTATCTATATTTTGGTTTTCTGAATTTGCCGGATCAATTGTTAAACTGCTTGTGTGTAATTAATTAAGATTCATGTTGAATATTTTCCCATAAGGTTTCTTTAGCTTCCGTAATATTAAGTAGTTTAAATTGTTTATTCCAATTTTTTTTGTAGTGAACCATCTCATCTTTACGATCTTAAGTGCTAATAACTTGCAAAAGCTTCATAATCATATGAATATTATTTGGATACGTAACGTAGTCGTTTAAGCCTGTTGGCCCGCTACGTAGGCGTAGTTGAAGCCCTGGCTAACAGGGTAATACGTAAGCTTATTCGTAGCAAAGTAATCATAGTTAAAATGAGAATGGAACGTTTCTAATGTATGCTCTCCAAAATAAATATACATACTTTTTATGATAAATGCCTAATAAATCATTAATATCTGTGTCCCATAAATTATTGCTAAATTCATATGACTTTCTAACGTCGTTAAACTTGTACCAAGCCCTACCGTACGATGGTCACACTAGTAAATATGCATTTCATAGTGTCATTCGTTAATTTACGTTTAGCACGAATAAAGTACGTGGCATTAGGGTGTATAATGGCCTATTAAAATCAAACATAGTCAGAGTCACTAATGATTATCACTAATTTCGGATTTTCTAATGGGCAAATTCATTTATTAGATAACGATATGTTATAAAATATTGATATAGATTAATAATTAATGATTGGTTTTAGAGAAACCGGGTAAAAGTCGTCAGATCTATTATCAAGGTAAAAAAGTTGGTGAGTATATAAATTTACACATATATAAATTAAAGTAGTTAATGATAAAATTTATTAATATGAATTAAATAGTTAACAATAAAATTTATGTATAATATATATTATCATAATATGAATTAAATAGTTAATAATAAAATTTATATATGAATATTAATATTTATTTTTTAAAAAATATAATTTATTATTTGATATTTTTTAGTATATTTTTAGCTATACATTTTTCTAATCATTATTTAAATCAATAAAACTTCAATAGTATATTATTAAATCACTTAATTATAAATCAGGGCACATTTATCATTATCAAACTCAATATAAACTTTACCAAGATAATTTACATTAATTGACATAACTAATTAACCAAATAGCATGCAATTTTTTTTAAATTGAAGCTCTCAACTAGCTCTACACTAAAATAGAGCTATTTTTCAATATTTTTAAATATGTATATATAAAAGTAACAAAAATTGAAATTTAATAATTAATCATTAATGTTCTAAAAATTTTTATAAAAATATTGAAAAAAATGGCTTTATTTTAGTATAGAGCTAGTTGAGAGCTTCAATTTTAAAAAAAATTACATACTATTTGGTTAATTAGTTATATCAGTAAATGTAAATTCGTATAATATATATATCGACGCCCATAAAAAATCCGCAATTAGTAATGATCATTAATGTCCCTAACTATATTTGATTTTAATAGGCCATTACACACTCTAATGATAGCATATATAATTTTCACGTATAAATACAAAATAGCTCCCAAAATCATGACAGAAGTTCTATTAATAACGTATGTTACACAAAAATTTATATATGTAAATTGATAAGAAAAAATGTTTGTCATATGACGGCACATCAAAGAAATCATCGGTTTGCTGTGGAACTTTGCCTATACGTTTTTTAAGTGCTATGAAATGGTGCTGTGAAGACCCATCATGATGATCACTTTGTCTGCGAGACTTTGGTAAGTTATTAGTTTTCAAAATACCTGTTAATATATACATATATACATGCTCATTTAAACTTTTTTTTTCTAAAAAACTTTATGTACATTCCGAACAATCTACTTTTACCATCTAACCATATTACTGAAAATATGCTATACCAGTACTAAATCTTTTATTACCAATTATTTTAATCTATTAAAATGAACCCATTAAACTACAATTTCATATTCTTTGATGTAGTCGTCGATATCCTTACTTTGCTTGGTCATTTTTACATTGGTTTTTTTTTACCAACTTTCTATCTGCTCAATTTGAATTGCCAAACTAGACGAAATGTCTTGTGCCTCCTCTACTTCAGGTTGTTCTTCCATATCTTCCTCAATATTATTTTCATCGTCATCAAGATCTTCTGATGTAAGTGTATCTGCTCCTTTTTCTATACATTTCAAAAATGAATTAACATTTTCAAAAATACCTTTTTTGTAAAACTCTTCGCAGTAGACACACCTTCCACTATAACAGTATATGTGATAACTGTGGCCGCAAATTAATACTATATCGTTATGATTTAATGGAAGTTTGCAGGAATTGCATAATTCAGAACTTGGAGGACGTGACGTGCTATATGCCATTAGAAGGTGTCGAGTGTCCACTTTGTCTTTCAAATTGGCAAGATAATATATATTTGGTTTTCTTTTTTGGGTGATTTTTTTTGTAATTTTTTTTGTAGTTTTTTTTGTAGTTTTTTTTATTAAGTTGTTTGGTGGGCTTATCAACTACTTTCTTAGTAGCTTTTTTGGTGGTGGTAGTAGTAGTTTTTTTGGTGGTGGTAGTAGCAGTTTTCTTGGTGTTTGTTTTAATAGTTTTATTTGTAATTTTCTTTGTAATTTCCTTGTCAATTTCTTCAGTAGTTATCGGAACACTTATATCATAGTTATAAAACACTTCTTGAAAATGGTTTAAAAGGAAAAGAGCTGTTTTATCATATAAAAAATCAAGTGTTTTTATACTATATGAATATCTTCATGCTTTACTATATGTGTCTTTAAATGTGGGTTCGTGATTCATGATTACATATGCTTGTTTTATAATGTTATCAGTAGTTGCATTATGAGACGTATTTGCCCGAATTTGGCTATGCGTATTTTCAACATAGTACTTATTAAAACTTGCCAAGTGTTTCTGTAATATATCTAAAAAAGTGTGGTTAGTATCCATCCAGTAAAACATATCCGACAAAAATACAAGGGGCTTTATTATAATTCTTCCTTTTCCAGCACAGGGCAAATGTCCAAATTCGGAACACAGTCTCAACATATGCATCAAATTGACCTAAACGAAATAAAGTTGCATAAATATCTAGTGTTGATGGGATTAAATTGTCAAGTAAATCGATCATTATTCGATACTCAATGTCTTTACATGTTTGACCAAATTTTTCAATAATTTTGTTTTTGATTTTTATCCATCCATTTCGTGCAAGCTCTAATATTAAGTTTATTCTCCAGGAACAAGGCTTTTTTGCTAATTTCTTTCGCTTGCCAAATATGAAATGAAACAGCTTTTCAAAAAATGAATGGTAAATTATTAAGACTTGTTCTCTGCTGTTTAATGATAAATGTAGCAGACCTAACATAGGCAAAAATGCCTCAAGTTCACGTGGAAAGGAATTTTGAAGGTTTGGTAATATTTGCATATGCAATGCTTTTCTAATGAATATCTGCTCAGGCCAATCTGTGACAACTGGTGCAACTTATCCAGTTAAATAGTTTGTTTTATTGTTGACTAGTAATATCATGTTTAAAGCACTAATATAATCTTGTAGTGAATGCAGATGTTGTTCTTTAAACCCCACCAATTTAAGCCCATTTATTGAGCATTCTTCCTTACGTTCTATAATATTATCAGCGTAACTATAGATTGTTAATAGTTCTATTTGATCATATTTAGTAATAATTAAATGACCTTGTAAAGCTCGAAGTGATTGATAATCCTATATACCGTTTAAGCAAGTACCAACAAATTCTAGGTGATTCCACATTTGCTGGATTATGGATTGACACTCCATTAAATATTAGTAGTACAGAGGAGTATTCAAAAACTGGTTTTGCTACACAAGTAGCAAAATGTTTTGCCATTGAAGTTGATGTAGTGTTAGGTCTGCGATTTTCATATATTGAGTGATAATTGTCGATATTGTAAACATGAAATAAATTTTTCTAATTAAAATCAAATAAAAAAAATAATTGAATTTATATACAAAATGTATTTCAAGACACATATTTAAATTAATATTTTAATTTACATGATTTACAAAATGCTCTTCTATTTTTATTACATGTTCTTTTTGAATCTTTTTTCGAAATTCCTCTACTGTTTTAGCACATGCTGAGTATCCAAGGCTCAAAATTGTATTTATAGCTCCCAATGCCATTAAATATAAACCAACTTCCAACTTATGTTGGTTTACAAATTTGTTGCGCAAACTTGCTATTTGGTAACATAATTCAACAATTGTCTTTTTGGCCTCATTAATGTTATAAGCCGAGCATTTTGTTGGAATGATTGTATTTACCATATCGCCAAAAAACCTTCTAGTTGGGGTTCAATACTTTCTATCATCTGTTCAAATTTTATCAGATCAAGTTCCAAACCTGCATGTTCTCGACGTTGTCAGTGGTACAAAGTATCTGTCAGCAATTTTATGTTTGAAGCGAATGTATCTTAATAAATAATATAAAATCATTGTTAAAAAAAAAACAAAAAAAAGAAAGTAAAAAAACTAAAAAAATTACCCATATTATTGTTTGAAGTTGATATTGGTTCTATCAGTTCTAATACTTGTCTTTCTTTAATAAGCTTTTTGTTTTTTAATTTATGCCTTCGTTGGCTTCTGTCACCTTTAACAATTTTACAATAATGTGGGTGGCAGAGTTGGTTGTTGATATTGGTTCTATCGGTTCTAATACTTGTCTTTCTTTAATAAGCTTTTTGTTTTTTAATTTATGCCTTCGTTGGCTTCTGTCACCTTCAACAATTTTACAATAATGTGGGTGGCAGAGTTGGTTTTCAAGCTTGAGATAAGGGTTTGTTTCTAGTGTTCGTTTTTCCTGACATTTGGTATATGCAACTTCCATGATTGAATGAAAGTTAACATTAGTGTAGGTGCAATCAACAATTGAACAAGTGCCAAAATATTTCAGTCTCATTTTCATAACTTTGGCCTTAACACTACAGCCAACATGAACGTGAAAATTTTTTCTTATTGTTTGTTTTTGGGTGTGCCTTTTATTTATGTATTACAATGTACCGGATGTCAATTAATTTTACCCCTTACATACATACGTCCTTCGCCTTGCAGACAAATCTGCAAAATGTCATAAGTGATATTCTAGCGTATCCAAACTTTGCTAAGTAATAAAGATTTTTATGAATTCGCTACACTGTTTTATCAATAAATTAATAGATCAAAAATGATTTTAAGTAACTTGTCTTTTTGAGCTTTACTAAATCGAAGTTTTAAAATTGGCTATAACGAAGTGATATGAAAGCATGATTAGATAAGTAATGTTAGCCAATCACATTTAATGAGGATCATTAAAACATTAGCCAATTACATTTAATGAAGATCATTAACATTTTAGCCAATTAAAAAGAACTTCTGTCATGCTGCTCCCAAAAATGTAATTTCAAATTTTGATCAAATTAAGCTTTGATATTATTTCATATTTATACAGTTTATCATCTGTTTCTGGTTTAGCACATTCGCATCACACAGCTACTTATTGTTTTTAATCTAAAACATTAATTAGAATAAATAAAATTATTATACTTTAATAATAATAAATTATAATAGTATATACTACTGGTGTTAACACTATTATAAGCTGCAATGTAATGTGAAGATTAGGTGAAATGCGATATTTTTTAAAAAATGATTATAATACAAAAATTAGTTATAAAATTACCTTTGGAGCTCTAACAAAAAAATCTCTCATGAAATTTTGGTATAAACTATGCTCCTGCTCCATCCTAGGTCTTAACTCTAACTCTAATATTAATCAAAATTTAATTTTTGTTTTTATAAAAATTATTTTGATTTACTTATCACACGAATTTTTATATTATTGGTATTGAACAACACAGGTGCAATATATAATTTTTGAATTATAATACCTACTTCTTCAAAAATTCTTGTTTTATATCTTTATAATTATTAAAGCCCTTTAAACAAATATCTATTTGTACATTCCATTTTCATATATTCTTTTGATTATCATATCCTGTAATATTTCCATCAATCTCTATTGCTTTAAAAATGGTGCCAAAGCCTCCTTTAGCAAGATACTTTATATTTGTGAATTTGCTAAAGGGTATCCATTCAATGAAGTCTTTAAATGCTAATGTATTAAGTTGTGTTTGTTGAATTAATTGATTAATTGTACTTGTCCAATTACAAAATTCTTTTGTAAACCTTAATAATAATAATTAAAAAATAATAAATATAATAATAATTAAGAGCTATGACTATCGATATTTCTGATTTGCTATAAAAAATTATGTTTTACAATACATATATACTATAGTAATACAAGCTATTTAGATATGGTTATATTAGTTTTGTATTGGAATAAATTTATTTTCTATAGTAATTTACTATAAAATACTTACTAACTATTGTAGTGATACAAGCTATTTAGATATAGTTATATTAGCTTTGTATAGTGTTTCTAGATTTGATTTGAGTCAAGTTTGGGTTTGATCAAACTCCAAACTCAAACCAAACTCAAATAGTAAAATTTCTTAATTTCAAATTCAAACTTAATTACAAACTTATAATATCCAAACCCAAACTAAACTCAAAAATAATAATAAGTTTGATTTGGGTTTGAGTTCAAGTTTGCAAACATGTTTGGGTTTGAATAAATTATAGCTATTTTTATAAATTCTGAACACTTTAAAAAATCTTGCCAATGTCTATTCAGCTAAATACCAGAAACAAAGTGATATGCAATATTATGAAGTATATAATTATTATAGCAAGTTAAGTGGTATGTATTCACAAAATCTTATATATGATTTGACTATATGCAAAATATATTAAAACATGAATTTCTGCATTTAAATAATATGATATGTACTATATTTATCTATTGTATGAGAATTGTTTAATCAAAGATCACTTTAACAAGTTTTTGTCTCTATTAAAAGTGCATAACAATCACTATAAAAAAATGTTCTTTTTTATTATTGCCTTTGAAATTGCACTAACTTAATATGTTATAAAACACATTATATGTTAAAAAGAATAAACGCATATGGCGATTGAGAAAAATTCTAATATCTAAGTAATTTAAATTCTGATTACTTCTAAAATTTAATTATAAATCTGATATATAAGTTTGCCAGAGCAGTTATCTATAAGTTCACAAATAATTGACATCATGTAGAAGTATATTGATAATTAGTCAGAGATAGTGAATAATATCGATTTGTATCAATCATATATAGAATGATATTTTTAGCCAAATTATATATTTTGCACAGTATAACAAAATCGATAATAATCAATTATGATTAAAGTGATTAAATTAAATTAATTATAATCAATTAGCATTATTATAATTAGTAAAACTCTTTATTATATGTAATTGATATAGTAATAATAATCAATTAGAATCATCTGATTTTAATTGATTACAAAATTTTCTAATGAAACTGATACTTCATATGTGCATGTTATAAAGTTGTGATTTGTCACATGATTTTACAAGCATTAATGACCATTTTGTGACAAGAAAATTTTTAGTTAATAATATTAGAAAACTTAAAGAACAATTATTCAAATTATATTATTACTCTTGTCAAGTTGTATAATACATAAATAAGCAATAATAGCAGCAGAGTAGTAATAGTAGCAGAGTAGTACTAGCCATGATTAATAGATTTATAAGGGTTATTCGAATAAATAGCTACTTATTATAGTAAAAATAATGTGATATGCTATCAATATTGGTCATGAGCCAAAACCTTATTTACGATAATTGGGTTAGGATTTAACTATCAGATAATTATAAAACCTTAATTTACAATTCTAGCCTAGAGTTAATACCTCTATCCGGATTTATATATCCAGATATATTCTATATCATATAATATAAAGTGACATAATGTTTTTAAATCTGGATATAAATAAATCCAGATTTAAATTTAAATCCGGATATATACTATGCTAAAACCAGATAAATCTGGATATAAAAATATATCCGAATAGAGGTATTAACTCTATTCTAGCCCTAGGTATTAACAAAGTCATATTAGAGTTATAATCACGAGGACCACCAAGTGATGTGCTATTTATATAATATCTGAAAAATTTTAGCATATAGTATATACAGTATATACAGTTCTTTTCTAGCATCTGATTGGCTAACAAAAGTAATTAGCAAAAATTTTAATGTACAGTATATACAGTACAGTATGTACAATATATACAGTATATAATTAGGCAATCAACTTGTCATACTATTTATGACTAAGTGTTTTGTTATATATAAATTTATAAAAAAAAACATATAAAATTACTATAAGTTTTGAATTCATAATATTTTTTCCTCTACATATTAACTTAAAATTAAATTTTTGAAGATATAAAACAAGAAAAGAAAAAAAATTGAGCTTAAAAATCGAATTAAAATTTTGCTGATCTTGCACAAAATGAAAATATAACTTAGCCAAAAACAAATATTTAATGATTATAAAATGATAAGTATGTGTAAAATCATGTTTGAACAACTTTATTTAGGCGACTAAGTAGGTTATCTTGTAAGAAAAATAAGTTACCTATGTACTAAAGTAAAATTTTTTGAGTTTTAATATAAAACGCCTTTTTTTATCAAGATAATCTACTTTGGGCGCTTAAGCAAAGTTGTTTAGCATACAATTTTATTTATGTTTGAGGTAAAATGCATTTTTTTAGCCATTTACTAGTTGAAAAATGGGGACGAAGTTAGAAAAAAATTCTCAAAAAAATTTACTTTTAGTATATAGGTAACCCATTTTTCTTACAAGGTAACCTACTTTGGTCACCTAAGTAAATTTGTTCAGGGCATGATTTTACACATATTTATCATCTTAAAATTGTTAAATATTTGTTTTTGGCAAATTTACATTTTCATTTTGTGCAAAATCAGCAAAATTTTAATTCAATTTTTAAGCTCAATTTTTTTCTTCTCCCCTTGTTCTATATTCCTGAAAATTTTAATTTTAAGTTAATATGTAGGGAAAGAAACATAATGGATTCAAAGCTTATAGTAATTTTATATGTTTTTTTTTATGTAAAAAATTTTGTTGTGACATATTATGTGACTGATATAGTCTGTTCATGGTATATCACTAGGATCTTGAGTAAGAGACACAGAGTGTATGGGCATGCCCCCTTGTACATGCTCCTGGGCATGTACAAGGGCATGCCTTTAAGCTAGAATGCTCCTTTTAAAAAAAAATCATTAACCGCAATCAATCCAATTAGATTCAAAATTAAAAATTTTGGTTTCAAGATTTTTTGCATCTAAACTTATATACATATATACAGATAATGTTGCCCTGTTTTGAATTTATCCCTCAAACATAAAATTTTTAACACACCCATTTACTTCTATTTTTTAGTATAGTATAAATCTGTTATCTGCAACATAATAATATATAATTACTAATTTAGTTCAAAGATGTTAATCGACTTAAATATATACAAGCTAATAATTCTGAAACAAATAAAATTTGTAATAAACAATGAAATTAACATATCTTATAATAAAGAGTTATTGATAATTATAGTCTAGTTTACATTTTCAGTTCAGGTTTCAATAAAAATTATAATTTATTATACAATTAATTTAGAAATCATACTTCCAAATTAAACTTATTGCTTTACTTCCAAATTAGTGAATGCATATAGATTTGTATAAGAAACTCATATCGCTAGTAATATCAAATAATAGTGCATATATCTATATAGTTATTTATTTGCCATTACATTTATTTTGTTGATATTATATGCCAAAGTGATTCAGTATGATCAAAGTTTCAAACATATGCAAAGTTTTATAATAAAATCGACAGATAATAAAAAAAGTATATAATTAAGGGCAAACATTTAATGAAATTTGCTATTAAATAAAATGGATATGCTAATATAATATATATAACATGCATCAAGTTAATATTGTGCCATATTGAAATAATTTTAATAACCTAACAAAACTCTTTAAATTTTGATCTAACACATTTTAACTTGCTGTACGAAATATACATTATATTTGCCAGTAGAGGTTCGTACATAGCAAATGTGTATAAAAGACCCTGAATTTTGCTTTAAATAAAGTCAGAGAACCTTCTAATTCATTAAGTTTTATTATAAACCTTTATAATCTCTTCATATAATTAGCTTTTATAAAACAGTTTCATAGTATTATAGTGTAAAAATACTTACTACTTGTATAATTTCATATTGTCAATTAAACTTATTGTTTACTCGAATTCAATAGTAATATTTCATCTTTATAAAACTTTTTCTAAATTGCAATAAACTCTAAAAAATTCCTTTTAGTAATTCCGAGTCAATAATTGTGATTCCTTATCTGAAATCAGCTGTTATACAAAAAAAATTTGGTAGCAAATTTGTTAATTTTCAATTATATCTATTTCTACTGGTTTTACTTTACCACTCCCAACACAAGGCCAATGTTAGTATAGTTTTTTATCATTCTGAAATTAAAGGAGCAGAAAATAGATATACTGTGAAATGTAAATACTGCTTAAGTGAATTAAGTAGTAAGCCTGAAAGGCTTCATCGATATGTTCTTTGGTGCAGTAATTATCCTGTTACTGAAAAAACTATTTATCTTCAAAAAATTACTGAAAAAAGCCTTCCATTTCGAAAATGCACCTATGATAATAAGGATAGTTTCTATTGATCAAACAGATTATAGTAATACGCAACTTTCATCTACATTTCAACCCTGCCAAAAAACTATTGATGTTGGTATTCTCAGCCTTTTTCTCAATCACAATATAAAAAGCTTAACCAAAAGTTCTTAAAAATGATAATTTATGGCAATTTCAACTTTCACTTTGCTGAAAATCCATATTTGCACAATTTTTTTTATGATTTAAATTCCTTCTACTAACTTCTTTCCTGGAATATGTTTAAAGATTACTATTTAACTAAAACGTTTTTTAGTCAATTTCAAGAAAAATTAAATACTCTTTCAATGCTTACAGGTTTTACAATTTTTCTCAATGGATGGACAGACAATTCTGGGAATTTGATTTATTGTTTTATGGCCTTTAAAGAATATCAAAAAACCATATTAGATGTTCTTGACCTATCCGCATATCGGCACAAAGGAGATTTTCTTCAAATAAAGTGAAAGAGGTCTAACTTCAAATGGCATTCAAATATCATCTGCGATTGCCTGTATAACTAATAACTTCTTAAATATGAAAAAATAAAACAATTGCTTAATAATGAATGTTCTTATATTATTCCTACTCATTGTTGCTTATATGCCTTTAATTTAATTATTAAGGATATTGTTTGTTTTTCTGATATCATTTCTGTTTGTAAAAAAAATCAGAAGCTTGCCAATTTTTTTAATGCATCGCATATTTAGCATCGAGAAATGCAAAATTGGCAAAAACAACAAGGCATTAAGCACTTCTTAACTATATTCTGTGAAACTAGATGGTACTCACTTGCCAAGGTTTGTATGGGGGTATCTGCTAATGAGAAAGGTTTTCAGCACTGTCTTTTGTTAAGCGAAACTGAATGTCCCAAGTATCCTGAAATTGAAAATGCTGCAGTAAAAATATTATTTGTGACAGGTATCATTTTGCTAACAATGAAGTACTAACTAAAGTAATTAAGCCAATAGTCAATGCCATCGGAAGCCTAGAATCGAGTAATTCAAGTTTGGCTAATATTTTTAAGGAGCTTATATATATTTATCAACATATATTACAACTTGAAATTCCTATCAATAGTTTTAAAGTAGGGATGTTAAATTGCTCAAGCAGTTTGGTTTATGCTTGAAGCATACCTGCTTTGGTGCTGAAGCAAGCTAAACTGGTTTTTATAAACTAGTTTATATATAAGCATGCTCATATAAACAGATTTATATAAGCATGCTTATACAAGCATGCTTAGTTTATAAATTGCTCAAGCAGTTTGAGTTTATGCTTGACTAAACCAGTTTATATATAAGCATGTTTCTACAAGTATGCTTAATAATTCATACTATACTAAATAAGAGATTCGATTTGTAAGATCAAATTTACCACTAAATATTGATATAATTATAGCCAATTCCAGAACCACTTTTTGATTATTGCTGATTTGATTATAAGTAGTTGAAAAAGATACACACGCATGTGCAATACAGGATAATGATATATATGTTCAAACAAAACAATATATTGGATAGTTATTTAATAGTTGTATAGTATATCTATTAGTTTAAAATTTTTAGAAGTATATTTAAAACAGATTTAAAAATAATAGTTAAAAACATATTTGTTTAAGCATGTTTAAGGATAGTATTTAAAAGCATATTTGTCTTGAGTAATTTGTATCAATATCCCAAATATTAAACTCCCAATTGTACTAAATTCTAATATACTAAATTTCAAAAGATAAATTAACACCAAAAATTTATAAATATAAAATTTTTTTTCAGGTTTGTTCTTTTAAGGTTTATTGCATTAGAATTTAGTACAATTAGAATTTTGATATTCAGAATATTAAAAAATTAACAAGCAAACTATAAAAGTTTATGCTTTAAATCTGCTCAAGCAGGATTTATATAAGCATTTTAACACTTCTAGTTTAAACCATATTTGTTTAAGCATGTTTGCTTGAAGCAGATTTAAAGCATATTTGCTTGAAACAGGTTTAAAGCATTAAAGGCATATTTGCTTATAACCAGTGCTTAAAAATTTATAAGCAAACTGTAAAAGTTTGTGCTTCAAACCTGCTTGAGCAGGATTCATATAAGCATTTTAACATCCCTATTTTAAAGACCATGCTCTTGCTACTATTAACAAATATGCAAAAGAATTTAATCATGATATATATTTCATTGCCTTCTTTCTTTCTCTAGCATAAGAAAATAGCCATATCAAAAAAAAATGAATAGAGAAAACATTATTTGTGCTTCAATAGAAGTAGTTAAAGCTTGGAATTTTACTAAAAGAGATGCTATAGTTTTACGTAATAAGTTAATTAATTATAAAAATAATGACACACCTTTCCACAAATCTAGTAATATTTCACAATCTCCACAATCATACTAGTCTGATTTTGCCAAAACCTCATCTATCTTATGCTATTTTGACAAAAAAGTTTTTGCTATTGTCTCCCATGCAGCTGCCTGCGAATGACTCTTTTCATCACTTGAAGTAATCAAGTCAAAAAAAAGAAACAAATTAACACCTAATAGTCTTTCTATGATTGGACAACTCAGACATGAACTCAAAAAAGGTGTACACATAGAAAATAAAAAACAAAATAGAGCAGTTCCCAATCTTTCAAGCCCTAATAATAGCAATGTTGATGAGAATAAACAAATTATGGAGAAGGATGAGCAAGTTATAGATGAGGAATAAGAAAATAATTTAATTAAAAAGTTAAGTGAGGAGTTGGAAGAAGTTATAATGGAGCAAGATAATATGTCAATTATAGAAAAATTCTTTGATTTTACTGTATTCGAAACAAATCAGAATATACTTGATAATGATTTGTTTCAGATTAGCACAGAACCAAATAGGCAGCTGATTGAGAAAGAATGGCCTATTGGGGGCATCAATAAATAACATTATGTACCCCTTATAGTAGCACTTGACCCCTCTACTATATAAAAAAATTTTTCAAAATCCGTATATTTATATATAAAATTTTACAAAAACTTAAATATATTGTGACACAGTGATCCAATTTGGATGATTTAGGCACCATTCGATTCGTCTCAGTGGATGATCCAATGATACCAGAATCATTTCATTTGGATCACTAGATCAATAGTTATTCACAAAAAGCTATTAATTTTATAGTTATTTTATAAGAAAACATAATAACTAATAGTATTTGGCCAATAACTTTTGATTCAGTAATCCAAATGAAATGAAATTGGTGCCATTCGACTCCTTCACTAAGACAAATCGAATAGTACCAAAATCATTAAATTTGGACCACTGGTTTAATTTTATACAATTTTTTCTAAAAAAATTACATTATATTTTTTAACCCCTCTACTTATTGAAAAAATGTTATCGTTCGTCCAACTCCCTCCCCCTTTTGGGTAATGTGATTTATGGATGCTCCCATTGATGAAATTCTTAAAGATCTATAAAATATATATATAGTTTGGGAATATTATTATAGTGCTATAGCACTACAGTGCTACCCTATATGTAATAAACAAAATTGGTGTAACAAGTAAATCAAAACAACCTTTAACAAAACAAAATAAAATTTCTTTAATATTAGGGTAAGGGTAAAGATAATAAGTTAGAGTTAGATAGTGTTTATAGTAAAATTTTGCAAGGAATTTTTTTTATTAGAGCCCAAAGGATAGTTTTTTAGACCAAATTTAAAGATATTATTAATTTTTTAAAAATTTCTTTATTTTTGTTACACAAACCTGATCTACATGTTACACCTGATCTTAAATTTTAATTGGTTAAAATGCTCTAGCACTACAGTACTATAGCACTATAAATTAAAACCTATATAGTTTTACTATAAAACCAATTTTTCTATAATTAACTCTTTAAATACAATATTTATTTTTTTTTCATATTAGGGGGAACCCCGGGTGTAGCTCCTGCCCCAAACTTTATTAATACTTAAGTAAGTTGACATATTGCCGAAGTACATACATATTATATACAAGTATTGGAACTAGGACCTTAGGTAATACAACCATTTGTTCACAGCTAAAACCCGCCAGAGCCTTCCATATTTCCATTTATATGACTGACCTTGCTTGTACATTCCTCTCCAACCAACAATTGGTATTCACATGTCCACCACTTTACCCACACTATCTAGTATCATTACTTTCAATTTGGTGTACATTGCCAAGTAGACGCTTTGTGCTTCCAGATTGGTGTACCTGAAATCCCTAATGCCGTACTTCTTGGGAGTTCGTATCTCAAACTATGCAGCTGCCTCTACCACATTGGGTAAGTATCTCAAGCCTGCATGCTGCCGCAACTAGCCGGGTTCCTGCAACTTCGGGCCTAGGATTTAACGTTCTGAATTCGGTAATGTGCGAACGACTGTACTTCCCTCTATAGTGATGATGTAACTGGGCTTGTTTCACAAATACTTCTAGTACTAGATATAGTTGGATAGCATCATGAGGCTCAGGAGGACTCTGTTACCACTACATGCACTTGTACTCGTATTGGTGGTCCTAGCACTTCTTAGTGTTCAAAGACTCCCATATAAGTACGCCCAGAGCCCGTTGGGTCTTGAAACGTACATGCCTCTATGCTTCCACCTCTTACTGGCTAGTGAGTTCCGTTTGCCCTTACAGGTTCATTCCGATCCCCAGTACTAATATCTGACCCTTCTTCCAACCTTTACCGATCTCTCCCAAACTACCAAACCAGTTAGCTCAGAAGGATTGGTCGGCCCGGCTTTATGTGCCTGACGGATCCCTCTCCGGGTGGCAATCAAATCGCCAACAATCACTTCACGGACATCAACCTACACCGACAATCATTTTACCGACAAGCTTTTTTTACCGACACAAAATTCGCCGACACTTGATTTACTGCAAGTTTCTTTTTACCGACAAGTTGATTTTACCAATACACACTTCACCGACAGTCACATTTACCAACAAGATCAACTTACCGAAAAGCTTATTTTACCGAAAATAGAATATACCGACAAGCTTATTCTACTGACAATACAATTCGTTGACAATACGATTTGCTGACAATACAATTGCTGACAATACAACTCGTTGACATATGAGACCACAGCAATGTAATAAACTACTAAGAATAATTACGTATTATATAATTTATTAATAATTACAATAAAAATTGCACATTTTATTAATGATGATAACAAGTACTTATTGTCACGGCTAATGCTGAAGTTATGATCTATTTTGATATAAAATTTTAAACTTTTCTTTGAATGTTTTTTTTCTTCTTTGTCTTATAGGGTTAGGGTAGGGTAAGGGTAGGGTTTGGGTATAGATTTCATATTATAGAGTATATGTGGGTTTTAGCAGGGCTTATAGTTTTAAATCAAGACCCTATAACTTCAGCAACAACCGTGATACTTACAGTAAGGCTCTGGCGAATTATTTGTCGGTGAATTGTATTGTCGTAGAATAATCTTGTCGATAAATTCTTTTTTCGGTAAGATGAGCTTGTCGGTAAGTTGATTTTGTCGGTAAAATTAACTGTCGGTGAAGTGTGTGTCAGCAAAATCAACGTGTTGGTGAAAACATGCTTGTCAGCAAATCGAGTGTCGGTGAGTTAGTTGTCGGTAATAAAAGCTTGTCGGTAAAATGGTTGTTGGTGTAGTGTTATATCTGTGAAGTAATTTTTGGTGAAATAATACGAATCCTCCCTCTCCTTGGTACCTAATTCCGAAACATAGATCCTTTTCCTCTGGTACGACTCCGGTGGCCAGGTTGGTGTTCCTCTTGCCATAGAGCTTTTTCCGTCTGGCTCTTCGGTCTCTAGCTGAAATCCCGGTCTTCTGTAGTACTGTTGGAAGAACTTCCTTACCTCCTTGCTTGGGACTTGCCAAATGGGTTTCAATTGTTCCTGTCCCTTGTATTTGTCTGTATAACTTACACAACTGCACTGATGCTCCCATTCAAGATGGTGGTACCAAGGTTACAGATAATATACCCAACCGAAATGAACAAATGTTACCAAAACACAGGCCTATTTTTCAATTCGTCTCCAGTGGGATTTGAACTCTAGACCTGTTGCTTGGGGGTGACAACCAGACAGCTTCTCTATGTCGCCACACCCTATACAATATTTATTAAAAATTGCATATACTTAGTTTGTTGAACTATTTAAAATTTCAATCTGTACAAAGATAGAGAGATTCATGAACTTTAATAAATTATTTTTTTAAATTTCTGCTCAATTAACATAAAATGTAATTAGTAAACTATTTGCTCAATAAATAACATAGATAAATTAAAGTAGTAATATACTTTGATTAATAAATATTCTTTATACTTGTTCACTGAATTAAAGCAAATATAGGATAGTATAATACATAGTAAATACTTATAAACTTGGAATAGCTTACGTTAAAGTACATCTTTATATTCACTCATTAAAATAATAAAAATTAGTAAAAGAATTAATAAAAATATAATATTTTAAATACTTCAATCATTACATTTATCCATGAGTTCTTTTTACCAAATTCTAGTATAATGAAATCACACTCAGTTTAATAAGAAATATGATACGATCTATATATCAATATACAAAAATTAAATCATCATGTGACAGTACATGTTATATAACCAGATACTCTAATTGGTTAGATAAAAATCTCAAATATATCTCTGGGGCATGCCTGGTGGGCATGCCTCCAGCTCAAGGCATGCCCCCTAAAATTTTTCCATTCCTCTTACCCTACTAGGATCACTATTATACAAATTAAATGTTATAAAATTGAGGCTTGTATAAAAACAATGGATATGCATATGATGTATGCATATCAAAAAGATATTCATAGGATTGAAACTATGAATATGCAGTGTTATGAGATAAAATGAACAATATTTTATTTATATAATGCAAGAGATAATAAGAAGGCAATTGGCTAGAAGTGTGATTTGGTGATTTAATATAATTTAGTATAAAGGTAGCTTATGTATTAATTTAGTCTGAGTTAATTATAAATTATATTTTATTAGATTTAACTATAGATAATCCCAAAAATCTCCTTATAAAGATGAATCAACTTCTTTTTTATATTCTAAATATTAGAGAAACTGCAAAGCTTTAATCATATGTTATAATTAGCTTTGTATATATAAATTTTACTAATTTAATTGATATAAAACACAACCAATTACAATGTTCTATTATATGGTTATCAATACAGAAATATCAATATTAGTATTACAATTACTTATTCTGGTCTTGAATACATACTTGTAAATTGCTATAAAAAACAATGAAGTTTAGGGGTTTTTTTGGTATTTTTAATAAGGGTTTACCAGGTATTATTGAGCCAACCCTGGGCTTGCTCAAAAAATTCAGGCCTAGCTTAGTAATTAGCAAATCTAACCAAAACCCAGCCTATAAAAATATTGGGCCTAAAAAATAATAGCCCAAACTAGGCCCAAACCTAGCTCAGCCCATTTATTGAATTGAAATTACAAGTATAACTATTGTTCAATATATACAGTACCACCAAAAACAGAAAAAAGTTTATGAATAAGAATTATGGTACTGTATACAAGGTCAATGCTATCAATAATTGTAATTATTGCATGGGTGTTATGTAACAACCTGTGCTCTTTTATTTACTTATTGGCACAGAATTGTTATGTCAGACACTTTACAATAAAATAGTTATTATATGGGTATGTTGAATAGCCTATTATATATATGGATTTATATTTAAATCCCATACCTTTAGCATACTACAACCCATACAATAACTATAAGGGTTCCAAAGTTCATTTAGTTCAATAGAGGTTCAGGTTCAGGTTCAATGAATCTGAACCTGCTCTAAAAGTTCAATACTGAACTGAAAATTATTGAACATGAACCTGAACCAGAACTTAAAAAAAGTTTAGTTCAGGTTTAGTTCAAGGTTCATGTACATGTTCAGATTCATAATATATGCACATATTTACCTAATACACAATTAGTAAAATTTAGTATTTTGTATAATTTTATTAATAAATTATTAAAAATATTGTTCTACATGAAATTTTACTAATTGTTCATAACTTCTTACACTAAGTAAACTTGTTTAGCACCAAATAATACATCAAATCAGCATATTTTATTTTAATTTTCTTAAAATTTAAAGAAAAATACTTAATTTTGGAAATTTTTATCAAAAATTAAAATTAAGCATATTTGATGCAAAGTTTAAAAAAAATAAAATATACTGATATAATATATTTTTTGGTGCTAAACAAGTTTATTTAGAGCAAGAAGTTATGATCAATTAGTAAAATTTAGAGAATCATAGAAATGTGTATAATTTTATTAATAAAATTATCATATGGCTGATTTGAGTAATTCATAAGTAGTGCTTATTTTTTTAACTTTAAAGCTAAATAACTTCAGATCTACCGGTCCATTTGAGATGATTTTACTACCAAAAGTTCGTCTCTTTGAGATGATTCCAACAAGCCCAAAATTATTAAAATCCAATCACAGGACACGAGAAAATGCGCTGCCAAATAGGTGACGCACCTCCAGGGTTGGACAATTTGTTAAACCTATGTCTAACCAATTGCCCAACCCTAGAAGTGTGTCACCTATTTGGCAGCACATTTTCTTGTGTTTCTGTGATTGGATTTTAATGATTTTGGGCTTGTTGGAATCATCTCAAAGAGATGAACCTTTGGTAGTAAAATCATCTCAAATGGACTAGTAGATCTGAAGTTATTTAGCTTTAAAGTTAAAAAAATAAGCACTACTTATGAATTACTCAAATCGGCCCATATGATAATTTTATTAATAAAATTCTACAAATTTTTATGATTTTCTAAATTTTACTAATTGATCCTAACTTTTTGCACTAAATAAACTTTTCAGCACCAAAAATACATCAAAACAGAATATTTTATTTACTTTTTTTAAATTTGGAAAAAATATGCTTAATTTTGAATTTTTGATAAAAATTTCCAAAATTAAGCATTTTTTCTTCAAATTTTAAAAAAAGTAAAATAAATTATGCTAATTTGATGCATTTTTTGATGCTAAACAAGTTTACTTAGTGCAAGAAGTTAGGATCAATTAGTAAAATTTAGAAAATCATAAAAATTTGTATAATTTTATTAATAAAATTATACAAATTTCTATGATCTCTAAATTTTACTAATTGATCCTAACTTTTTGCACTAAGTAAACTTGTTTAGCACCAAAAAATACATCAAATTAGGATATTTTATTTTACTTTTTTTTAAATTTGAAGAAAAGATGCTTAATTTTGGAAATTTTTATCAAAAATTCAAAATTAAGTATTTTTCTTCAAATTTTAAGAAAAGTAAATAAAAATATGCTGTTTTGATGTATTTTTTGATGCTGACAAGTTTATTTAGTGCAAGAAGTTAGGATCAATTAGTAAAATTTAGAGAATCATAGAAATTTGTATAATTTTATTAATAAAAAATTATACAAATTTCTATAATTCTCTAAATTTTACTTACTGATTTATACTTCTTACTCTAAGTAAACTTGTTCATTATCAAAAAAATACATATATTTTGTATTCAGACTAGGACTAGTTTGCAAAGTTTGGACTAGCCTGACCAAACTTATAATTGAGTTTGAGTTTAATATAAGGTTTTAAATTTAGAGTTTGAGTCTGGTCTGGACTAGACCAAACCCAGACTCAAACCTAGAATTGCTAGTTCATATAAATACTAGACTGAACCTGAACATGTTTATGAACTTATAAAGTGAACTTGAACTGAACCTGAACCAGCTCTAAAAGTTCAATACTAAACCTGAACCTGAACATGTTTTAAAAAATGTTCAGGTTCAGGTTCAATACTGAACCTAACCTAAGATCAGTTCAGTTCAGGTTCATAGGAACACTAATTAAATGCATAGCCAATATATTTGGCTTATAACAGTATAATTAAAAAAAACTTAGCATTAAGTTTATATTAATAATAATGTGAATGCCAACCAATCAAATTTTGAGTTTGATTTTATCAATAGTCTCAAACTCCATTTTCAAAATAAGATACTTCAACAAATGTAGATATTATAAAAATATGAAATAACAACAATGTTTTGTTACTAATTATATTGTAGGATACAAATGTTGCTTAGAAGTAAAACTATCTTTTTTTATAAAGTATATAGTTCATAACTTGCAAATTTCTAAATCCCTTAATTAAACACAATCTTATAATTACTTTTTTTTTGGCCCAAATGTGTGATTATTGTAGTTGGGTGTGTTACTGTATAAATGTGTATCTAGAATAGAGTTGCACCCCAAACCTATCAGTTTGGGATTTACTAGGTTTTGAAAATTGTATTTAATTTACTACATTTTTGCCACAATATCAAATACTTTTGGCATGTAGTTTATAGTCGCCTCTCTCTAATCTGGCCCTCTATATACCAGACTCTTGATAATCCGAACTAAAACTTTTAGAACAAATATTTATATATATATTTCCTCTGGATATACCGAATTAATATAACAAATTTTCTATTCTGGATCCAAACTCAAATTAATTAGTATATATAATTTTTTATTTAATTAAATTTATTTTATATTATGAATAAAATTTTTTTATATAATATTTAAATAAGTATTCTGATCTGGATCAGATAATAATAACATGACAGGTTAATATTTAACCTGGGTCATGATCTGGGTCAGATAATAGTAATCTGACAGGTTAGATACTCAACTCAGGTTATGACCCAGGTTTGATAATAGTGACTTAATGGGTTAAATATTCAACCTAGGCCATGCCCAAATTAGATAATAGTAACCTGGCGGGTAATAAATACAAAAATTGGAAAAAATTGCTACAAAACAGGTTTTTTTTTAGATTTTTTTCACATTTTGTGCTATATATATTTATAATCTATGCCAGATGATGTATCAAATGGGCTTAAGAAATTTTTTATCTCTGTTTTTTTTTTTTATTAGTAACTCTTTATATACCGAATTTTTATTAAAGTTCAGTTTAAAAAGAGAAATTTTATATTACAAACTTTCTCTAAACCGAACAAAATCTTTTAGGATGGCCTGTTCGGATAAGAGAGAGGCAACTGTATATTATGACTAAACATCCCAAATTCTATATGTAAAAACTGGTTTGGGAATTATCCCAAATAAGAAATGCAAGTCAAATCAAAAATGGTCACACAAACTTTAGGTTCGAGTTTTTCTTATACTTTATAGTACTCATGCCCAAACATGTTGGACAAACATTCGAATAAAAATTTAAAATCGTTGACATTATTGTTTTAACATCATAAAATGATCATTAATTTAAAGATTTAAAAAATAAATTGTTAAGAATCTTAATGATCTAAAATAGATCGTTAAGAATCTTAATAATTTAAAATAGATCATTAAGAATCTTGACAATCTAAAATAGATTGTTAAGGTTTTTAATTAGTGTTTCATTTAAAGATGAGTGTATTTATATAGTAAAATTTGGGCAAATTTAATATAATTGATGATCTGCCAGTCAACTGATGCATTATCATAGTGTAACGTGGTGCAAATTACTATGTAAATCACTTATAGACGAAATGCCACGATCACCCAAGGAAAATATTTTTCTTACTAAGTTAATGAGTTATGTCGACTAATTGAAAGTTGTAGAGCTCGTCGAGACGCATCTAACGGTGGTTAGATCATCAAAATCGGCCCAGTAGATGCGGAGATATCGTCGAAAAACGATTGGGCGACTATATAAAATTCTATGTAAACAAACATTTGTTTACATAAAATTTTACATAGTCGCCCAATCGGGGTTTGAACATAACTCAGCATCTACTGTGTCAATTTTTATGACCTTACCACCTTTAGATTCGTCATAATGAGCTCTACAACTTTCAATTAATCGGCATGATTCATTAACTTAGTAAAAAAATATTTTTCCTTGGGTGATCGTGGCATTTCTACCTATAATATAGATTATTATAGCAGAAATGCCACGATCACCCAAGGAAAAATATTTTTTTTACTAAGTTAATGAATCATGCTTGTAGAGCTCATTATGAGGAATCTAAAGTTGGTAAGATCATAAAAATTGACACAGTAGATGCTGAGTTATGTTCAAAAACCGATTGGGCGACTATGTAAAATTTTATGTAAACAAATGTTTGTTTATATAGAATTTTATATAGTCGCCCAATCGTTTTTCGACGATATCTCCGCATCTATTGGGCCGATTTTGATGATCTAACCGCCGTTAGATGCATCTCGACGAGCTCTACAACTTTCAATTAGTCGACATAACTCATTAACAGTAAGAAAAATATTTTTCCTTGGGTGATCGTGGCATTTCGTCTATAAGTGATTTACATAGTAATTTGCATCACGTTACACTATGATCATGCATCAGTTGACTGGCGGATCATCAAATAAGTATCATAATATAGCAGGAATCTGACATCACCCTATAGTAACATTATTTTTTTATTAAGTTAACTTCTCTTTAGCTTCTAATTAAAGTTGTAGAGCTGGGTTTTATGAACCTAATAGTAAAATTTCATCAAAATCACCCAGTAATTCTAGAGATATCTTAACTTTTCTCTTTAAATATTATAAAATTTCTTTACAAATTTGTAAAAAAAATTTATAAGATGATAAAGAGAATAATTAAGATATCTCTAGAATTACTAGGCCGATTTTAATGAAATTTTGCTATTAGATCCATAAAACCTAACTCTACAACTTTAATTAGAAGCTAAAGAGAGGTTAACTTAATAAAAAAATAATTTTACTATAGGGTGATGTCAGATTCCTGTTGTATTATAATACTTATATTAAATTTGCCCCAAATTTTACTATATGAATACACTCATCTTTAGGTGAAACACTAATTAATTATTTATTTTAGATCTTTAAGAATCTTACCGATCTAAAATAGATCGTTAAGATACTTAATGATCTATTTTTAGATCTTTAAGAGCGCTTTGCAAAAAAGTGTGATCCTGTAATTTTCACAGTGATGATGGCGGAAAATCTCTGTGATTCTTAATAAAAAATTCAAATTTAAAATTTATATAAATTGATATATTAAATTTTTCTTTCAATTATAGTTTCGATCAATGATCATATATAAAAAATACATCATTCCCAAAGCTTATATATTTTGATATTTGCTTTTTTTCGACAAACATATTTTCTTTCTCTTTACATAAGTATTCCTTAATACTTGGTTATAATGGCTGACATTCAAGAAACAAAGCTAAAATATCACAGAGGAACATGTTTTAGTTGTCGAAAATGGTTGTATTGTGGAATTGACTTGATTTACAACAAAATATATGTAATTGCAACTTATCTGATGTGCTATAGAGGTAATCGGACTGCAGCTGTCAAAATGCTTACACGATTATTTAATCCTAATTGGGTGAAAGAGCAAATAGATTATGTTCGTCAAAAAAATAAAACTTAATAATTACTCACTAAGTACAAGAGAAACTTATAGTTTTTCCTTGTGCTCTCGGTGTAATAGTTTTTTATTAATATAATGAATACAGGAATAACCATAATAATGTAGATAAATAATACGCCACTTCAAGTACAGTATCAAAGTACATATTTTGAAGATTTAAAGCATTGTAATATTTTATATTGATACGTAATTTTGACTTTACGAATTGATTAGTAATCAATTTATAGAAACTGCTTTTAACGCATCTTTATATTGGAAATCAGTAAAATTCTCTTAGAATTGAAAATCACCTGATTTCCCGTGATTTACATGACATCATGATCACACATTTTTGCAAAGCGCTATTTTAGATCGTTAAGAATCTTAACGATCTATTTTTAGATCTTTAAGTTAATGAATTATTTTAGATCGTTAAGAATCTTAACGATCTATTTTTAGATCATTAAGTTAATGATCTAAAATAGATCGTTAAGATTCTTAACGATCTAAAATAGAACATTACAGCTGTTATGGTCTTGTTAAAAGTTGTTAATTCGTGAATCTGCCATTTTAATATTGTTATGCGCATATACAGTACATATTGCTATTGGCAAATTTGATTGGTTTTTAAGTTTGACACTATTAAATAAAATGGGACATATATTTGGGTTTTAGTTATGACCCAAATTAAGTAGAAATCCCGAATTCCAAACCCGAACTATGTAGTAATGTCATACTACAAAAAAGAGGTTTGGGCGCAACCCTAATCCAGAATAGAGATGCCTTTGTATAAGATGCTGATAACATCCTCGCCAGGGACATGGAAATATTTCGAAATCAAATTTTCATTATATAAAATCGAAATAAAATTTGTATTATGTGATATAAAATGATTGGTTTATAATGTTCGCCATTTTAATTTCAGCCGGGATTATCATTTTTTTTCTTAATGCTGGTCAAATCGAAATAAATCGAAATTTTTACAAAAATCGACCGAAATTTTTGCTTTAAATCGAAATAATATTTCCGTGTCCCTGATCCTCGCGCGATTAAATCACGTGTGTTATATTTCGTGCGAGATAAATAGAAAAATTTATGATTGAAGCTTAATCATATGATGTCATTTCACATCTCGCACGAGATCACATAATATATGCTAGGTTTATTTCGCGCGAAGCACATCTCTATGTCCATAACTACTTTTAATTTAATAACCACTTCATCTGTCTCCATCTGGTTTTCTAATTTCATTAAATAAATGATATAGGTGCGTATCCGATATTTTATCAAAAAAAACCATTTTGGATTTAACGTCGGTAAAAAAAAAATATATATATATATAAAAATAAAAAATAAATTAAAAAAATAAAAAATCAATAATAAAAAGACGTCTCTTAATGCATCACTATATAAATAATATATCAGTTAATTACAGCTTAAATAACTTGTGTAAATTACCTGAACGTAACAACTCCTTTTTGATTTTTTCTTAGAAATCTTTTTATTTTAACATCTTTATTTTGGTCATATAAAAAAAATAACAGAAGAGCGTTGTTACGTCAAAAAAAGCACATTAAGAAAAGTTTAATAAATGTATTTCTAGTTGTGTACACGTATTAGTTTAAGAGATATTACAAATTTGATTTATATGTTTTTACTAATAAAAATTGTTAGTTAAAAAAAATCATTACTATACTACCTGACCTATGATTAGCTTGCATTAGACACTGACATAACGGTTATGTGGTTCAAGGTTTGCATAACCATCTTGGTATACTACTTAAATCAAAACTATATATGGCCATATAATAAAATTTGTTAATGGGTTTTTTTAGATAGTGATCGATAGGTAATAATTTCAAAGTATTATAATTATTGCAAATTTTAAATAGATTTATACCCTTAACGGCTCGATAGTTTTTGATAAATTTCGTGAAGACCTGTATTACACACAAAAGCTATAGAGCCATTTCTTTAAAAAGAAACTAATTAAGATTCTTCCTTTGTGAGAACTTCAGGTACAGTCGAACGCTTACTACCTGGATACCGACAATGTTAAATTCTTCCTGAGTTGACGAACACCCCTTGTGCACCCAAAACATTCCATCAATAATATCTCTCCACAGCTTTGTTCCGTCAATCTCTTCTTTTTGTTTATCACAGACTAACCGTGAACAATCTCCATACATCAATTATACTTCTTTTTCTTATTCTTTAACATAAAAATAATATCAAATAATATCTGACTTCTTTCATATTTTCCTCTTCTGTCCGTGCTGACTAAGCTTTTCTTTCCGTAGTAGTAATATAGTCAGACTTCCAATTAAAAGATTTTTTAGCGAAGCTCTAAGCACGGGTAATATTGCCCCTGTAACATAAGTCCCATTTAATGATTTAGTATTTGTAGATGAAAAAGTCGGGGTTTCCACTTGCAATAATGCAAACAATTCAATAAAATTTCTTAAGTATTTTCAGAAAAATTTTCCACAAACTTATCACGCATTTCTCGAATCTCATTTGAAAGTATCGTCGGGCAACAGACACTGTCTCAGTACTAGCATTAATCAAGTGGAACTTTCTAGCTCACATTTTTCTCAGTACAGTAATACCTTTCAAGCTATGCCGTAATCGAGCGTCCCTTGGTTCTTGCCTTTTTCTTAAGGGGTGGCAATCATTCGTGTTGACGTAAAGTCAACAGATCGAAAAGATGCTAAGCATGTTGATGCATCGTGGAACCATCAACCAGAACAAGTCCGGTCCAGATAATCAAAGGAGGTGAGTATGATTTGAATAACTTTCCATAAACAGTAATCACTAACTTGATAAAGGCGACAATGAGAACAAAGATAAATCCATGGGAAACGCAAACTGGCCTTACGCCAACGATTGCTCACTCAACTGTGACAGGCCACAATTTCGACCCAACCCTCCCTCCCAAAAGAATCCGGCCATTCTCATAATATCAATAACGTGTTTATACTCACGGCCAGCCGGCATTATGCAGATGGTCAGCGTTAAGCCACACAAACGCAACAAACTCAACGATTTTACAGGGCCGTCACAAAATTTCGGGTCGGATATGTCAGATCTAGTAACAGGTAAAATTTTATATGACCTTTGGATAAAATTGATCGATTCCGATCCTGCCGACCATGATTCCGATGCACTCCGACGTATCCCGACCCGAAATTTTGGGGACCCCGTATAAGTTAAACTCAACTGCTATATAAGCAAAAGATCAATATCAAATGTTTAAGCACACCTTATACATTAAGGTAAATATATATATATATATATATATATATGTGCATATATATATATGTGTGCATATATATATATATATATATAAATGTTGTAGCCCAGATGACAATCGGGCCAAATTAAATTAGGGTTAGGGTAAAATTAAAGTAGAGTTAGATATCAGTTTAGGGCAATTTTTATTTTTGGCTGTAAAAATTGTCATCTGGGCTGGCCCAATTGACAATTGGGCAGGATTGTCATCTGGGCTACAACATATATATATATATATATATATATATCACATGCTCATACTGACGGCCGGCCTGCATTATGCAATGCTGGCGGGAAACCACCGGCCAGCGCTAAGCTGCATAAACAACTGCTTACGGTTATCTCCCGGCGCAATATTATTGCTATTTCCGGGAGCATATCCCGTTTCAGTTTAATTTCAATAGCACATAAATCACAGCTGCCATTACTAGTGAATATCAATTCACATCACATGTTCATATTAACAGCCGGCCTGCATTACGCAGGCAGGAAACCACCGGCCAGCGCTAAGCCACACAAACTCAACTGCTTACAGTGATCTCCTGGCGCAATATTATTTGCTATTTCCGGGAGCATATCCCGTTTCAGTTTCAACAACTAATATAATCTGCATCCATCAAATAAAATTAAACTCTGGTATATCAGACCGGACTATTACAATTATAAGAAACCTGCATGCAATGCTTTTTGATTAATCAAAAATCACTTCACCGACATAACATTTCACTGACAATTATTCACTGAAAAGTTCATTTTACTGACAGTTTATTTCACCAAGCTCATTTCACCGACAAAGTAATTCTGGTCATTGTCGTTAGGGTCAGAGTAGAATTAGGTAGAATTAGGCTAAAGCTAGTGTGCTTTTTGAAAAAAAACTTGTCGGTGAAATGAACTTCGGTGAAACAGACTGTCGGTAAAATGAACGTGTTGGTGAGTATTTGTCGGTGAAATGTTATGTCAGTGAAGTGATTGTTGCCGAAATAATACGCACTACAGAAAGCAGAAAAATCGCTTATTTTTATACCAACTATTTGCTAGATCTAAAAAACTTACTAGGAACATGATTACCGGTAGTCATTGCGTTAATACAAACCCTTTCTCAGAAAACAAACATTGTATACTAGGAAGTTCTTTCATGTTTAAATAAAGAAATGGCTTTATAGCTTTGTTTGTAGGGATGTAATAGTGGATTCGGTAAACTTCGCTAAAAACTACTTATCCGACACCAATTTCGCTGATGGCCATTTCAATGGCAGCCCGCTTTCCCGACAGCACATTTCCCTGACAACCCATTTCCCCGACAGTTTACTTCCCCGAATCCACTTTCTCGACATCCCATTTGACTGATATTCTATTTCATCTATATCCATTTCGCCGACAGCTATTAATAAAGCTTCACAAATAGATTAGCTTTATATTTTTTGACTATCAATCATTTTGTTCATGTGATAGAAAATGATGGAAATTATTCAAATTATTACAGGCTGTGAGAATGTCATTTTGATTTGCTATATAGCCAAAAAACCGTAATAAAAACATGGAAAAATTTAAAATAAGATAATCGTAATCGATCTATTGCTTTCGCTATGAATTAATAATCAGTTGTTATCTATTTATATGTTGTAGCCCAGATGGCAATCCTGCCCAGTTGGCAATTGGGCTAGCCCAGATTGCAATTTCAATCTGGGCTGCCATTTTTGACCCAGATGCAAATTGCAGATCTTATATTAAAATCCTATATATATTCACAAATAAATTGACCAATCAAATTTATACACTTATGTATGTTACACAAAGGCCTGGTGCATTGGTTTTGCAAAAATAATTTCTAGTTACACGCTGTTTATGTTGTGTAATATTACACAGGTCCAATATTGGCAACCTAACACTGGGTCGGTCAGCATTAAGCTTGTGTTAGGTTACCAAAATTGGACCTGTATAACATTACACAACATAAACGGTATGTAACCAAAAATTATTTTTGCAAAACCAATGCACCAGGCCTTTTGTAACATAAGTGCATAAATTTGATTGGTCAATTTATTTGTGAATATATATAGGATTTTAATATAAGATCTGCAATTTGCATCTGGGTCAAAAATAGCAGCCCAGATTGAAATTGCAATCTGGGCTTGCCCAATTGCCAACTGGGCAGGATTGCCATCTGGGCTACAACATATGGGGGCTCGTCAGTAGAAAGGGGGTAGAAAGTTTCTAAGTAAAAGTTTTTTAGACTTTGAACTAAAATATCTCAATAACTACTAAACTAAATTTAATAATTTTTTTTTATTTTAATTATATGTAGTTATAAAATTAAAATAAAAAAAATTTATTTAACTTGATATAGTAGTTATTGAACTATTTTAATTTAAAATTTAAAAAAAAAGTGGTAAAAACTTTCTACTCCTTTTCTACTGACGAGCCCCCATATATATATGTTGTGCGTCAGATTGAATCTGACGTACTATCAGTTGACCAGCATTAAATGATCGGCAACAACTGGCCTAAACTAACCCCTAACTTTACCGTAATTTTACCCTAACCCTAATCTAATTTAGGCCGGTCTAATCTGACGCACAACACATATATTGTTACAAATGAAAGTTAATTCGCAAATAGCTGTCGACGAAATGAAATAGGATGTCGGTAAAATGGGATGTTGAGAAAGTGGCTGTAAGCAAAATGGGATGTCGGTGAAAAGGACTCGGAGAAGTAAGTTGTCGGGAAATGAATTGTTGGGAAATGGGGTTGTCAGAATTGTGGGGTGTCAGTGAAATGGCTGTCGGCGTAATTAGTGTCGGAGAAATAGGTGTCGGCAAAATTGGGAAATGCCAATACTTTCATTATGAAATTTTATCTAAAACTATCGAGCCATTACGGCTGCTATTTAAAATTTAATAATTATTATACTACAAATTATTACCTATCGATATCTAAAAAATATTCATCAATTATTATATGACCACACAGTTTTGATTATGAATAGTAATCGCCCCAAGTTCCACAGCAAAAATATGGCATTTTCCAATTTTGCCAACACCTATTTCTTCGACACCAATTACACCGACAGCCATTTCACCGACACCCCACAATTCCGACAACCCCATTTCCCGACAATTCATTTCCCCGACAACTTACTTCCCTGAGTCCTTTTCACTGACATCCCATTTTGCCAACAGCCACTTTCTCGACATCCCATTTTACCGACATCCTATTTCATTTCGTTGATAACTACTGTATTTGGGAATTAACTTTCGTTTGCAACTATATATATGTCGTGCGTCAGATTAGACCCAGCCTAAATTAGATTAGGGTTAGGGTAAAATTATGGTAAAGTTAGGGGTTAGTTTAGGCCAGTTGTTGCTGATCATTTAATGATGGTCAACTGATAGTACGTCAGATTCAATCTGATGCACAACATATATATAAATAGATAACAACTGATTATTAATTCATAGCGAAAGCAATAGATCGATTACGATCATCTTATTTTAAATTTTTTCACGGTTTTTTGGCTATATAGCAAATCAAAAATGACATTCTCACAGTCTGTAATAATTTGAATAATTTCCATCATTTTCTATCACATGAACAAAATGATTGATAATCAAAAATCATTTACGTAATATAAAGCTAATCTATTTGTGAAGCTTTATTAATAGCTGTCGGCGAAATGGGTATAGGTGAAATGGAATGTCAGTCAAATGGGATGTCGAGAAAGTGGATTCGGGGAAGTAAGCTGTCGGGGAAATGGGTTGTCGGGGAAACGTGCTGTCGGGGAAGCGGGTTGTCATTGAAATGGCCGTCGGCCAAATTGGTGTCAGATAAGTAGTTTTCGGCGAAGTTTACCGAATCCCAAAAATATTGTCCACATGATGTTTTAGGCTTTATCTTATAATAATCTCGATTCATCATTTCACAAACATTAAGTCGCATTCGCCGGAAATTTAATTATACAAGACTGCCTTAATTTTGACTTATTTCTTTTTCATCTGATTGACTATCAGATAAAAATTTTATATAGTTATCAGTTAAAATTTCAAAATTTTAAATTAAATAGAAATTCATTTGATCAAAATCAATTCACAGCTAACAAGTTTGTTATTCTGAAACGGATATTAAAACGTCGGGGAAAAAAAATTGCAAACTTTCTACGTACATTCAAAATTAATGTTCTTTTTAGCCATTGCTTTTTCCTTACTATCATTTTATTTATTTTATTATGTACTGTATTACATATTCTATTACATAATATTATTTTAGGCAAAACGTCATAATTTATCATATGATATTTGCCATATTTATTTTACGTAGCTTTAAGTCGTGTTAAAGACATGACATTCCCTTATTTTATTACAATATCCTATTTTTTTTAGAAAACTTCATAATTTGTGATTTTGTTTTTATGATTCTTTGGGCTTCTCTTACATAATCATTATTTTGAGCATAAAGTTTTAGGTCAAAATCCTGACAATAAGAATCCGACAGGATCAAAATCCTGAAAGCCTGGATTCTTATTGTCGGGATTTGACCTAAAACCAGTATATCAAATATAAACTACGGTTTTGCCTGTGAAGGCATTATTTGTTGTTGCGCCAGTTTTTTGCTATAGCTCATTCTAGACGCACCAGTACAAATCCCCGTGGCAAAGCCATGACATCTGTTAGTACATTAATAAGTTTTGGGTCTTTATGTTAATCCGTAAAGTCTATAAGAGTAGAATTACATTCATATAGTTTTTTCAAAGATTTATTTACGAAGTTTTAAGTTCAATAAATAGGTATAACAAAGTATTGAAAAAGAACACGTCTATAGCTCGGAAATTATGCTGTACACAGGGCTTTATTGTTTGTAGAGATTTTTGTTAAATTGTTAATTCAATTTCTAACTTATATTCATTGTGGTTATTTTATTCCCTTCATGAATAAGGTTTATTATGTTGTTTGTAGTAAATAAGTAAATAAAATAAGTGAATAAAGAAAAATAAGGGTGTAAAAAGCAATTCACTGGAACCACATATTATATCACTAGGCTTTGCAAAGAAATATACTAAATATTGAAAATGCAACGCATCACAATTTTTTTACACGCGTAACAGCAAGCTTGATTAAGTTATACTATAAATCTACTATAAATAAGGCGTTTGATAAACTCCATCTCCGTGTTACTGATTTCAGTTTTTCTTATAAATATTTTCCTTTCTTGATCGACACAAACAACATAAGTCAGGCCATTTATAAAATAAAAAACAAATAATATTACCCAACAAGGTGGTATCATACACATACCACAATAACGTACTATAAGCAATTCATCAAAGGTAACCCGATGCCTATAAATCATTGAATTTTCTGCACTCGCTATCTGAGGAATGATAATTTTAGTTAAAATGGCAACATTTATATTACTAAATAAACATCATGAAGAAAAAATGATGAGAGATATGTCTATATATATAAATATAAATCCACCAATTTCTGTTATTAAAGTATAAACGGCAATTATTACTAGCGTAATTAGTATGATTGAGAATATTATAACCCACATAAGTCGAAAGATCATCATATATCGCATGTTTTCAACCATTTTTTTCATAAAAAATAATTGTGGCCGAAAAATTGCTTCTTCAAGTTCGAAATCTTTATAATTGCATATCGTATATCGATCAATAGCTAACTGCCTAATTTCATCATTAAAGATTATATCTTCAGAACTCCTTTCTTCTAATAATTCGTTTTGTTGTCGGTTCACATTTTCTGAATTCTCTTCAGAGCTTTCATTGCCTATAGCTCCTATAGCTATATCGTCCGATATATCTTTTTCTTGTTCTTCTATCCATTCCTTAAAAAATCTTGCCGCGGAACTATTATCATTTACCGGTACGTCTTTTAAAATATTCTTCATTCGATCTAACAATAAATGTCGGCCGTTTTTAACCGTTTCATTTTGTCTTTGTATTTGTTCAGCTACATCCCAATGAATTTTATTTCTAATGATGTTTAATTTCTTTTCTTTATCATAATATTCATCCAATATATCTAATTTGCTTTTAAAAAGGAAGCTCTTAAGAGACAACAGACTTCCAAAAAGAGTAGTAATGCTTAATGTCCCAGTGAAAGAAGTTGAAATAAAATTATTAATTTTTGTCTCTATACCATATATTTTTGAGATTAAAAGAAAAATGCCAACTACAATGGATAATAAACAGATAATAATCATAATAATTAAATTTATATTAGCCAAAGATTGGAGTTTCTCCCATTCGTTAAACCTTTTTCTTAATTTGACAATGAAATATATTTCTTCAGATTCATTGTTATCAGAAGCCTGTTCTTGTTTATCTTCAGATTCATTGTTATCAGAAGCCTGTTCTTGTTTATCTTCAGATTCATTGTTATCAGAAGCCTGTTCTTGTTTATCTTGGTGACTCATATCGAATTTACTGTTTTTTGGTGTCGTTCGGTTAAAATTTTTTTAAATTTTTCATACCAAATTGATCTTGTAATCAATATTTTATATATACCGTATTTTCGCGAAATAGCGCCCACCGCAAATATGGAACAAATATAAAATTTAAGCATATGAGCGGATTTGACGCATTGAAGTATGACAAAATGTACAACGTAAATAATCATCATTTTGGCCCATAGCCAGAATAATTCGGATCGGTTTCATAGTTATTTCCTTTTTTAGATCAGAAAATAGGAGGTTAGTGTGTCCCGAATCCCTATAAAAAATGTTTGTTCTAAAATTGGCAGTAATTGTTCGGAATGGAGTCGATTTTCCGAACAGGAGTTTATGTTTGTACTGTTTTCATTACGATGTTTGTACGGGATGTAAAAATAGAAAAATTTTGATTAAAAATTATCGTATAAAAAGGTATAAAAAAGGAATAAAAACATACACATCCAATAAATATCGGAGTCGATTTTCCAAACAAAACATCGGATGATTACAGAATTTTTTGAACAATTCCAAAATATTTTTTTTTATAGGGAATAATGATTCGGCATAATATGATCCTGTGCCGCATATGCATCATGCATCGCATAAATTGCATAATTTAAGCAATATCACATAATAATCCGCATAATATATGTGTATCGGATTCTTCAGCCAATGAAATTGCATAATTTCTTAGAGTTTGGAAGTGATTTAATCGGTTTTAACATAAAAGTGAACTCGGTTCGAAATTTCATCGAATTTAAACCCAATAACTAATCACAATATTAATAGTTAATTCTTTGATAATGAGATAATCTAATTTCCCACTTCGAATCTATACTGGATCAGTCTAAACACATATATAGATATAATAAAATTTCTAAAGACATTACATTTTTAATTTATTTAGGTGCAACGTGAAAAAAGATATTCGCAACTTAAATTTATATGTCTTACAGAAAATATAGTTACTAAAAGAAGTGCACGTTACTTTAATTCTGTTAAGCAATGCATAACATAAGAAATCTTTTTTGCATCGCGTTTTGCTAGAAAACTATTTTGAATATGTTACATATTTCGTAGCATAGCGCATATTTTTAAGTAAAAAAATCCGCATAATTTGCATAATTTACAATTTGCCGCATGCATAATTTGGCAATAATACTGGACACGGGGTCGTCTAAAGTCATGTACCCACGTGACATTTTCGTGTAAATCAACCAAACGGAGTCGCGAAATTTTTGTTTACATGGATCAGGCCGATGAAGTCAAAACGCAAGAATATAAAAACGGCATTCTAAACCTATCTTGGGCTATAGTTGTTAGACGAAACCTTGAGGTTTCGCGCTGACGAAACGCGAAACCTAGTTTCGTCTTTCGTCAATTAAAATCTCAAATGACTAAATGACGAAAGGTGACGAAACTGGCGAAAGGTGACGAAACTGACGAAAGGTGACGAAACTGACGAAAGGTGACGAAACTGCAAAGGGTACAAAACTAATAAAAGATGAGAAACAGAAGCAAGTGTAAGTAAGGGCGCCACTGGCTCCTACATTTATGTTTATATAAAACTAAAATTTAAAACATACAATTATATCAATTTTAATAAGTAACTTAAGAAGTAATTTATCAATTAAGCAAATTAGCACAATT
>QKWP01000346.1:154140-273912 GCA_003550325.1 Gigaspora rosea | reverse complement strand
TTTTTTTTTTTTTTTTTTTTTTTTTTTTTTTTTTTTTTTTTTTTTTTTTTTAGTGGGAGTTTCGTCATTTTGAATTTGGGTTTCGTCTTTCGTCAGCAGAATTTGAGGTTTCGTCTTTCGTCAGAGGTTTCATCATTTTGGGGCTTAGGTTTCGTCTTTCGTCATCAAGCAAAAAAGGTTTCGTCTAACAACTATATCTTGGGCCATTAATAAAAAATGTTGGGATGGCAATTTAACTTATGTTGATCCTAACCTTAACCCACCTAATGCTAAATAGGCTTTGACGCGAATTTTAACTAAATTTCTAACGATGGTTAGGTCATTAACAACGGCCCAGTAGATCGCCCGCAATAGATCTTCAAAGTTTTAAAATGATTGTTTATATTTTTTTAGATATGCAAATAATATGACATCGTAATAAAACTTTGAAGAGCCATTTCGAACGGATCTGCTGGGCCGCTTTTAATGATCTAATACCATTAGAATCGCTCAGTCTGAAGAAAACTTTTGTTAGAAACCAAAAGTAAATTTACTTAGTACCAAATCTACTTTCAGAGCTTTTTATTTAGGGACGCGCATGGACGTTATTTTGAGTCCATATATCGATTTGATGTTATTTTTAGGAGATCCTAATTAACGCTTATGGCAGTACGCATCTAAATCTATGCGTTACTGGGGTGTCCAATGTACTATGTAAATCAAATCTATATGTAGCCTAGATGATTTACATAAGAGGTAACTTGATTATAACTTTAAGATTACGTCAAGCAGATTCTCAAGTAGCACATTAAAATTCATATTTCTTAAATTATCGACTTCAATAAAAGTATTTACACACATTTTATTGTGTTTTAAATTACATTTTAAGTTTGATCATAGACTACCTATAACGGCTCTAACTAGAGTTAATAAGTTAATACCTCTATCCGGATATTTTTTTATTTCCGGTTTTATCATAGTATAAATCCGGATTTAACCGGATTTATATCCGGATATAAAAACAATATGTCACGTTATATCACATGCTTAGTATATATCCGAATATATAAATCCGGATAGAGGTGTTAACTCTTGCTCTTTCGATCAAGGAAACTAGCATCCTAATAGTAATCATAAAATTTATTTCTGTTCATTTTAATATTGCTTATTTATTAATCGTTAAATAGCGCGACTTTAATCTTTCATTTGCCAGCGTGAGTATTACCAATAGTATTGCGATTATCCAAGATATTAACTGGTAAATATAACTTCTACCATTAACTTATTAGCGTGTGTATATAATTTATTTTAATACTGGGTATATCGGAAGTATTAACCACAAAATAACCATTTACTTATTGGGGTATATAAATTTCTCACCACTCATTTTAATATATCCAAGAATTTTAGTCATTAAATGCAACTCTATTCATTAGTTTACAAGTGTGGGTAGTTAATCTTGGGTATCCAAGAAGATTAACCGTTAAATCATGCAATTAACAATAATTAATTTACCATGTAGTGATTATAATCGCCTAAATTTATCAACTTAATCGGATCGTAAATCAACTAGAAATTACTAACGTGAGTATATCCGATGACTCATTTTGTAGACAATCACTTCACAAAACCTTGTTCACAGACAATTAATTTACAGACAGGTTGATTTTCAGACGATTAATTTACAGGCAAATTCATTTTCATAGTCATTTATTCACCGACAACTCATTTCACAGGCAAGGTATTCTAGTCATTGTCGTTAGGGTTGAATTAAAATTAGAGTTAAAGGTTAGTACATTTATACTGTAAAAAAAAAAACTTGCCTGTAAATAAACTGTACGAAATGAACTTGTTTGTGAATAAGTCTAAGTTGTGATTGTCGATGAAATGATACAGATCTAATATAATATTTTATTTTTCATTTTAATATTGAATACGTCCGAAAATATAATAATTAAATGATTCTTTAATTAACTTACCAGAGTAAGTTTAAAGTAGCTTTCTGTTAATTTATTATTGATGTATTCAAAAAGTATTAGCTGCTAACTATGCAAATTAATGCCTAACTTACCAGTGTGAGTATAAAATTTCTTTCTGTTTGTTTTACTATTTAGTATATCAGTATATGCATTAATTATTAACAACTTACCAGGGTGAGTATAAAATTACTTCTATTCATATTTAACATTGAGTTTATTCAAGATTATCAATCGTTAATGCAACTTTATCAGAGTGTGTATAAAATTTCTGTTCATTTTGATGTCGAGCTTTCCAAAAGTATTAATTGTCAAAACAATTCTAATTATTAACTTTCCAGGCTTTCCAAGGTGAATATAAAATTTCTTTTCATTTTAATGTCCGATATATCCAAGAGTATTTACCATAAATAATTCCACTCTAATCTAGCGTGAGTAAAAAATCTCCGTTTATTTTAATACCTGGTATACCTGAAAGTATTAATTGTTATAATGCATTAACTTAACAGTGTGAGTATAATATTTTTGTTCATTTTAAATATCGGGTATGCAAGGGTTTTACCATAAAATCCCGAAGCCCATTTTCCCGAAAAATATAATACCGCCAGCATTATAACTAATTTTGTCGGTATTATGTCCTTTCGGGAATCTGACGAACCAAGTATTATCCTAAAGATCAGTTACGTTTTAGAGCTCAAGACATACTATAACTCCGGTTTTTAACTTGCGTAATATTGCCAATTTGTAATTACATAATAATTTCGCAATATTTGCAAAAGAAAATACTGTATTAATAAAATTAAGTCGTCGGTATACCAATGTTGAATTAAATTTTCAAACATCGATACGTAACTGATTTTTAGGGTAATATTAGGACGGTTCGGGAATCTGTCTTTCGGGATTTCGTGGCAAAACCATTTTCAAGTTCTTTAATTGTTAAATAATGATTCTAATTGTCAACTTGCCAGTGTAAGTATGAAATTTGAATACCAGATATATCCAAGAATATTATATGTTAAATCATGCAACTCTAACCATTAACTTATCAGTGTGAGTATAAAATTTTGTTCATTTTTGTACCTGATATAACCATGAATATTAACTTTAAATAATACAACTCTAATCATTAACTTAATAGTGTGAGTACAAAGGTTCTATTTATTTTAATCAAAGCGTATTAATTGCTAATGATGTAACTCTATTTATTAACTTACTAGTGTAAGTATAAAATTTCTGTCCATTAATAGCGGGCATATCTAAGTGTATTAACTATTAAATAATACAACTCTAATCATCGAACTTATCAGAGTGAGTATAAAATTTAAATTCATTTTTAATATTAGATATATCCAAGAGTGCTAATTTAATTCTAACTACTAACTTATCAGAGTGAGTATGAAATTTCTGTTTATTTAATATCAGGTATATTCAAGAGTATTAACTATGATATAATGCAACTCTGATTATTAACTTACCAGAGTGAGTATAAAATTTTTGTTTATTTAAGTATCGAATATATCCAAAAGTAATACGTTGAAATAATACAACTCTAATGGTTAACTTTCCAGGGTGGATATAAAATTTCTCTTCATGTCGGATATGCCCAATTAACTGCTAAATAATATAACTCTAATCATAAACTACTAGTGTGAGTAAAATTTTCTGTTCGTTTTCAATACCTGGTATATCCAAAAGCATTAATTGTTGAATAATGCATTAACTTACCAGTGTGCGTATAAGGTTTTTGGTCATTTAAATATCGGGTATATCCAAGATCATTAACTTTTAAATAATGCAACTCCGGTCATCAACTTATCAGTGTGAGTATGAAGTTTTCCGACATTTTAATACCAGATAATAAGAGTATTACTGTAAGTGTTAAATAATACAACTTTAATCATTAACAGGGTGAATATAAAGTTTTGTTCATTTTAATTATCGGATACAACTATTAGTATTAACTGTTAAATAATGCGGTTCTAATCATTAACTTACAAGCGTGAGTATAATATTTCTGTTCATTTAATTTTGGGTATATCCAACTGTGTAATTATTGAATAATGCAACTTTAACTATTAAACTTATCAGTGTGAGTATAAAATTTCTGTTCGTATTAGATATATGTAATAGTTTATATCCTAGGCAGTTGGAAATTTAATTTCCGCTTATACACATAGTGTCCAGGGTTTAACTGATTTATGCCCTGTGATCTTGATATAATGACCAGGGTATAAACAGGATTATTTACTGTTAAATAATACAACTCTAATTATCAACTTTTCAGGGTGAGCATAAAATTTCTGTTAATTTTAGTATCAGGTAGATTCAAGAATATGAACTGTTGAATAATATAGCTCTAATTATTAACAGCGTGAGTACTGTATAAAATTTTATTTATTTTAATATTGGGTTTATCTAAAAGTATTAACTGTTGCGACGCTAATCATAAACTTTATAGGGTAAGTATAAAATTTCAGTCCATTTTAATATCGGGTATACCTATGGTATTAACTGTTAAATAAATAATATATTAACTTATCAGTGTGAGTATAAAATTATTGTTCATTTTAATATCGATTATATATCAGATATATGAATATTAGCCATTAAATAATTCAACTCTTATAATCAACTTACCAGTGTATGTATAAATCCTGTTTATTTCAATATCGAGTATATCCAAGAGTATTAACTATTCAATAATGTAACTTTAATATACCAGTGTGAGTATAAAATTTCTGTTCATTTTTGTATCTGCTAGATTCAAGAATATTAACTAACTATTAAATAATGTAACTATAATTGTTTACTTTACAGGGTAGTATAAAATCTTTGCTTATTTTAATATCGAATATATCTGAATATGCTAAGTAATGCAACACTACTCATTAATTTACCAGCGTGGGTATAAAATTTCTGTTCATTCTAATATCAGGTATATCCAAGAGTATTAACTATTAAATCATGCAATTCTAATCATTAAATTATTAGAGTGAGTATAAAATTTCTGTTCATTTTAATATCAGGTATATTTAGAATATTAATTGTTAAATAACGCAATTCTAATTTGCCAGAGTGAGTATAAATTCCTGTCTACTTCAATATCGTGTATATACAAGAATCCTAAATATTATTATCTTATAGAGTGACTATAAAATTTCTGCTCGTTTATATCGGATGTGTTCACGAGTATTAACTGTTAAATAATGCGACTCTAATCATTAACTTTACAGGGTGAGTATACGATTTCTGGTTATTTTAATATCAGATATATTCAAATCTTAAATGCTAAATATTGCAACTCTAGCCAATGACTATCCAGGGTGAATATAGAATTTTTGTTTTTTTTTTTTTTAATATCGGACGTATCAACTGTCAAATAATGCAATTTTTATTAATTAACTTACTAGCGTGAGTAGAAAATAAAGTTTATTTTTAATATTGTATATTCAAGAGCATTAAGTTTTGAATAACGCAACACCAATCATAACTTTACAGGGTGAGTATAAACTTTCTGTTCGGGCATACCAAGAGTATCAACCGTTAAATAATGTAACTTTAATAATCAATTTACTAGGGTAAATACAAATTTTCTGCTCAATTTAATATCAGGTATAACAAAGAGTATTAACTGCTAAATAATTCAACTTTAATCATTAACAGTGTGAGTAGAAATTTTCCGTTTATTTAAATATCAAGACTATAACTATTAAAAAATGGAAATTAATCATTAATTTAACAGCGTGAGTATAAAATTTCTATTTATTTTTAATATTGTGCATATTTAGAGTAAAACAGTTAAATAATGCTACCATAATCATTAACTTACTAGAGTGAGTATAAAATTCTATTTATTTTTTAATATTGGGCATATCAAGAGTGTAAGCTGTTAAATAATACAACTCTAATTACTCTAACTATTAACAGAGTGAGTATAAATTTCTGTTATTTTAATATCGGGTATATTCAAGGGTTTTAACTTTTAAATTGCAACTTTAATAATTAACTTTGCAGGGTGAATATAAAATTTCTGTTCATTTTAATATCGGGCATATTTGTGAGTTTTAACTGTTAAATAATGCAACACTAATTATTAACTTACCAGGGTGAGCATAAAATTCTATCCATTGCCACTTTGATATCTAAAATAGCACCTGACTAGAGTTAAGCCCCTGAAATTAAATCTTCATGCATGTAATTCTAGCTAAGTGCTATTTTAGATATCTAAAGTCGCAACTTCAGATAGAGTGTAACTTTAGATGTAACATACCAATAGTATTAACTATTAATCATACAACTCTAATCATTAACTTATTAGCGTGAGTATAAAATTTCTGTTTAATATATTTATGAAATTAACTGTTAAATGATACAACTCTAATCATTATCTTATCAGTGTGAGTAGAAAATTACTGTTCATTTTAATACAAGTATATCGACTGTTAAATGATACAACTCTAATAAATTAACTTATTAGAGTAAGTATAAAATTGTTATGTATATCCGAGAGTATTGCCTGATAAGTAATGTACTTTAATTATTAATAGAGTAAGTATAAAATTTTTATTCATTTTAATATCGGGCATACTATGTGCATTAATTTTTAAATGATGAACTCTAATCATTAAATTTACCAGAGTGAGTATAAAATTTGGTATTTTAGTATTGTATATATCAAAGTTTATTAACTTTCAATAATGAAAATCTAACTATTAACTTACTAGTGTGAGTATAAAATTTTTGTTCATTTGAATATAAATATATCCATGAGTATTAACTGCTAAAATATTCAACTCTAATTTAACTCACTAGCGTGAGTAGAAAATTTTTGTTTATTTAATATCGGGGTACATCTAAGAATATTAACTATCACTAATAATTAACTTACAGGGTAAACATAAAATTTCTGTTCATTTTAATATCAAAAATATTCAAGAATATTAACTATTAAATAATGCAATTTTGATCATTAACATACTAGGGTGTGCACAAAATTTTGTTTATTTTAATATTGATATACCCAAGTATTGACTATTAAAATTAAATTAGCAGTGTGAGTATAAGTTTCTGATTATTTCAATATCGGGTATATTCAAGAGTATTAAGTTATATAACTCTGATATTAACTTATCAGGGTGAGTATAAAATTCTATTCATTTTAATACTGGGTATGTTCAAGAGTATTAACCGTTGAAACTTATTAGAGTGAGTATAAAATTTCTGTTCATTTAAGATTGGATATATTCAAAGTATTAATTGTTAAATAATGCAACTCAAATCATTAGAGTGAGTTTAAAATTTCTGCTCATTTGAAGATCGGATATTCTATGAATATTAACTGTTATATAATGCAATTCTAATTATTAACTTACTAGAGTAAGTATAAAATTTAAGCTCATTTTAACATCAGGTATATTGACTGATACAACTCTAATTATAACTTAACAGCGTATGTATAAAATTTCTGTTTATTTTAATTTCGGATGCATCGATGAGTATTAACTGTAAAATAATGCAACTCTAATATTTAACTTACCAGTGTGAGTAGAAAATTTCTATTAAAGTGCATTAACTGTTAAATAATGCAAATCTAATCAATAATTTTATAGGGTAATTAGAAATTTGTTTATTTCAATATCTGGTAATTCAAGAGTAGTAATGTAATTTTAATTATTAACTTACAGGGTAAGCAGAAAATTTTTGTTCATTATGTTATTGTGCAAACATTTATGATCATAGAGGTTTTCGTTATTTTTGTGCATTATTGCGTAAGTACAATGGTGCGTGATCATAAATTGCACGATATCATTTGATATCGAATCATGCGGTGAGAAATGCCAAATTTGATCTGTCATGGTAAATAATTGCTGAAACGTGCCGCTGCGTGGCACATGTCGGCTGATCATTTACTCAGACAGAGCAAATGTCATTATAGCATGACCAATATTTATAAATATCGGATATATCCAAGAGTGTTAACTGCAACTCTAATCATTAACAGTGTCAGTGTAAGTAAACAATTGTCTTTTTAATATTGAGTATATCAAGTGTGTTAACTGCTGAATAATGAATGCACTTTTGATCATTATATTATCAGTGTGAGTGTAGAATTTTTCATTTTAATTTAAGGGTATTAACGATTAAATAAAATGCAATTCTGATAATTAATTTGTTAGGGTGAGCATGAAATTTTTTTATTTTAATATTTGTTATATTCAAGAATATTAACTATTAAATATCTGTTAAATAATGCTTAACTTATCAGGGTAAGCATAAAATTTCTGTTAGGTATATATCTAAGAGTATTAACTGTTAAATAATATGACCCAAATCATTAATTTACTAGAGTGAGTATAAAATTCTGTTCATTTTAATATTTTGATTATATCCAAAAGTATTAACGGTATAATGCAATTTTAATCATTAACTTACTAGAGTGAGTATGAATTTCTGTTCATTTTAATCTCAGGTTTATTTAAGAATATTAACTATTAAATTTAATCGTTGAATTATTAGTGTGTGTATAAAATTTCTGTTCTTTTAATATCGGGTATATCTGTTAATGAGTATTAACTCTTGTTAAATAATACAACTCTAATTATTAATTACCAGGGTGAGTTGAAATTTTGTATATGTATATACAAGACCGACCATTAACTGTTAAATGATGAATTATCTCTAATTATTAACTTTCCAGAGTGAGTAAAATATTTCTGTTGATTTTGAATATTGAATATATCCATGAATTATTAAATGTTAAATAATGCGAATGTAATTATTAATTTACCAGCGTGAGTAAAAAATTTCTGCTTAATATCAGGTATATTTAAGATATTAACTGTTAAAAGTAACTTCAATTATTAACTTTATAGGGTGTGTATAAACTTTCTACTCATTTTTAATATCGGTATATACAAGAGTATTAACTGCAACCCTAATCATTAATTTACCAGGGTGACTATAAAATTTTGTTCACTTTAACATCGGGTATATCCACGGGCATTAACTATTAAATAACTGTACTGTTATTAACTTACCAGGGTGAGTAGAAATTATCTATTTATTTTCACATTAGGTACTCCAGAGTATTAAGAGTATTAACTGTCGCGGATCATAATGAAATCAAATAAAAATGAAATGAGAGGTTTCTATTCGACCCTCTAAGTCCACTTATTATAAATTCTACCTTTAAACCCAATCCTAACCCTAAAAAATGCTAATAAAATGCACTCAAATATTTGTATTTTTTGGTGGCTTGTCTATTTGCGCTATCGCTTGTTTCGTTTTAATCTGATTTCATTTTAATCTGTCACATTAACTAATAAATAATGTACTGTTAAATAATGTTACTCTAATTATTAATTTTGCAGGGTTAGTATAAAATTTCCATTCATTTTTATGTCAAGTATATCCAAGAGTGTTAACTATTAAATATGAACCTAATAATTAATTTACTAGGGTGTGTTATAAAATTTCTGCTTATTTTAAGATTGTCCAAAAATATTAACTGTTAAATAATACAAATCTAATCATTAACATACTACTACTAGGGTGAGTAAAAATTGCTTTTCATTTTTAAGATCAGGTATATTCAAGAATATTAAAAGTTATATGTAAATAATGGAACTCTAACTATTAATTTGCTAGAGTGAGTATAAAATTTCTGATAATTTTAATATTAGGTATATTCAATAGTATTTATTGTTAAATAATGCAACTCTAATTTACCAGTGTGAGTATAAAAGTTTTAATATCGGGTACATCTAAGAGTATTAAACTGATAAATAATGCGACTTTAATCATTAATTTACAAGTGTGAGTATAAAATCTGTTCATTTGTTGACTTTATATCGATTATATCCAAAAATATTAGTAGCTAAATAATGCAACTTTAATCATTAACCTACCAGCGTGAGTGTATAAATTTGTTCATTTACTGTCAAATATATCCAAGAATATTAACTATTATATTGTGCAAATAATGCAATTCTAATCATTAACGTTCTAGAGTGAGTACAATTTCTGTTTATTTTAGTACCAAGTATATCCAAGAGTATTAACAGCTAAATTATGCAACTCTAATTATTAATTTACTAGCGTGAATATAAAATTTCTATTCATTTTAATATCGGGTGTATTCAAGAGTATTAACTGTTAAATAATGCAATTTTAATCATTAACTCAATAGGGTGAATATAAAATTTCTATTTATTTTAATATCATGTATGTCTATGAGTATTAAATATTAATAATGCAACTTTAATTATTAATTACTAGCGTGAGTATAAGATTTCTTTTAATTTTTAATGTGTATCTGAGAGTATTAACAGTTAATTAATGACACCCTAATCATTAATTCGCCAGTGTGAGTATAAAAGTTCTATTTATTTTTAATATTTGGTATATTCAAACGTACTAATTATTAAATAATGCAACTATAATCACTAACTTATCAGTGTGAGTAGAAAATTTCTGTTTATTTTAATATTAGGTATATTCAAGAATATTAAATGCTAAATAATGCAACTCTAATCATTAAACTTACCAGGGGGGTAAGTATAAAATTTCTTTTCATTTTAATATCTGGTATAATCTTATATTAACAGTTAAATAATATAACTAAATTAACAGTGTGAGTATAAAATTTCTGTTGATTTTAATATTGGGTATATCCAAGAGTATTGATTGTTAAATAACGCAACTTCAATCATTTAACTTGCCAGAATGAGTATAAAATTTCTGTTTATTTTAATAACGGATATATCCATGAATATTAACAATTAAATTTTTAACTCAGTACTGCTATAGAAAAAAGAAGGAACAATCGGAAGGTCAAAATACCAATCCAAATAATGAAGCCATGAAATAATTTAATGAAACTATAATGTTATATATTTTCATATAACAAACAGCATGTATAATGCTATCATAAATTAATACTTGATAAAGGCTCATCACTTTCTCAAATAGCTAAATTTTAGAATAACGAATTTGAATTTGTTTGTTAATTATAACTCACGAAATGTATTTAAGCCCTGATATTTAATTATAGTCATTCTTGCGTTGCTTACATAAATCGCATTATTTGCTGTATTGTTTTTTCAAATTTTATTTTTATATAAAATCCTTTTATAACGATAAATAAGTTTTTATTTTTAAAGTTTTCAGATAAAAAAATTAAATACGGTAAAAAAATTTTATATAAATATTTAAACATGAATATCAGAGTTATCTTTTTTATCTATTCTCTTGTGGTTTAATTATTTCTCAAGTTAAATGTGTTTATTTTCTTCAAAATCAGGGCAAGCAACCATTCAAACAACTTAATTAGCAATCCACATAAGAACGATAGTATTATTATATAGTTACTAGCAAATTACTATGTATAATATTTTATATAGTTATTAAATCTTTTTTTCCTCTAAACATATAAAAATTTATATAGCTGAAATTTTAAAATTAATTTTAATAATTTTATTATATTATATGTAAAAAAATCTTCTCTACATTTTTATTTAGAAAGTCGAAATATGTTAGCATAATAAAAAAAATATTTAGCTATAGAGGAAAAGAAGATTTCATAATATATATAAGTTTAATAGTAATTTGCGCATATATAATCCTATTCTTCTTAGACGCATTGGCAATTAAATATTATGTTAAAATATGTTATTATTTATTATTACCACAATGTCAAAATTGCTGGCATTCAGGAATTTAATAATACAATGTTTATGCATGCAGAATCAGGGTTGGGAAAGCCATATATCCAATGGCTTTTTACTGGTCATTGACATTTCCAATTTGTCCTATGCAATGTCCAATGTCCTATGATGCGCAGTATTAGTTGACATACCCTATGAAAAAAGTGGTCCGGGCATTTAGCACGGAGATGTCCGTAACGGCACGTGTACTGTGGTACGCCACTAGGTTTCCAGGATTATGCGATGCGCATAATTTGCATCTAGCAAAAAAAAGCTTAAATCACGTGAATAAAATCTGATTGGTTGTTGGGAATATGTTAACTTCATTTTGCAAGCTTTAAATTTGTAATTTGGATGACAGAATGTAGGTCCCGAAAAGTTCCGATATAGAAAATGAATGAACTTAAATTACGAGCATAGTTGAGGTAAAATTTTTGGTAAATGTCCGAAAAATTTCGAAGAACAGAACTAAAAGAATTAATTACATATAATAAAAATCGCATAATCGATCTAGTCGATCGCATAATTTTAAATTTATTTCGCATCCATCGCATAATCAACTTCAGTTCGCCCGCATAATTTACCTAATCGCATCGCATAATCCTGGACACCCTATACGCCACACGGAATGGCACGTGTTTAAAATGATACGTATCGGCACGTTTAAAATTTTATACGGAATGGCACGTATTCGGGGAATTCGGGATGACACGTATAGGCTCGTTAGTTGGAATTACACGTATTTAATGGCACGTCATCTCGTATTGGGGTGTTACACGGGCTAATTGATCAAAACTATGTCAGCAACTTTGATCAATTTATTATGATCAGAATGATCGGATTTTTATTAATGAAATTAAAAAATTAATCGAATATAATTATACTATTACTTTATTATAGAGAAAAGTGCAAAATTCTAAATGTATCACACAAATATTGCACTTATTTTTCCAATTTTGAAAACTATTCGTCAGAACTGTTTCAAAGTGGCTATGTTTGATTTTTCACTAAAGTTCTAATTAAATTTCGATTATTTGTTTTAAGATAATTTTTTTCATCTTAATCAATGAATTTTCAAGTATTCTATAAGACTAATCTTAGAACGCACATATTAATAAAAAAAAATAACAACATAGCCTTATTCTTTGACCTTTATAAATAAGTAATGAAATTTTCCAGCCGATTTAACATCTAGATAATAGGTTGATACATTTAAAATATCTAAAATATCGATCTTTATATGAATTTAATAATATCCGATAGATTTCAGGTAAATCGTAATTAGTAATGTCTGCGTAAAAGAACAATAGATTGATGATGCAATCACACATCAAATTAAATAAATAGGAGTCAATCTGTAAGATCGAACTTTAACTTCTGATATTTCTTGAATAAAAACAACTGTGCTTAATAAATAACATTGTAGTGTCTTGTGAGAAGAAGGAGGGAGGTCATTATTAAGAAGAAACATTGTGAAGGTTGGGATTGAACACATAATAAAATAAAATCAAATCTTCATCCACATCAATAATTATCGTTTAAGACAAATCAAGCATAATAATAGGTAAAATGCCACCAGTGTCTAAAAAAAAACTTAAAGCACGTAAAGCAGGTCAAGCGTCAGCAAATGCACGAAAGGCTGGTCATGAAAAAGGAATTCAAGATATCAATAATATGTTAATTCAAATGGATGATAACGAATTACAATTAGTTTATCAAAGTATTATTCAACAAACTTATGACAAAAAATTGAACCGAACAACACTACGTCAAAAGTTAATTGATAGAGTTAAACAGCTGCCTGACGATCAATTGAAATCTGCACTCCATTTATTTAATACAATGCGATACTCTAAAGGACCAAACGAGGGTAATTTGCTTTCACCATTCTTACAAAATAAGGCTTTAAGCTTTATAAGTTCATCTCTTTATAAAGCGGGTCAGGATTCGGACTCATTAGTTCAAAAAATAAGACACTTGAAAAACAGGTAACTCAATTAGAACATTCAAATGCAAAAAAGAGTTACAAAATTAAACAGTTGTTAGGAACATTATCACAATATGAATGCAAAAAACATCAACATATATCAAAAGTATGTGCTACAGCTCGAAGACCATTATCTGTAGATTCTTGAAGCTTCAAAGAAAGCATTCAAGCGATTCTTATGAAGAATAAATATGAATATACAACTCGTTTTATAACCTTAGCTACACAAATATCCCAAATAAATCAAATGTCATTCCGAAGTACTGTTCAAGTTACACATTGATATTAGGCTTTTTAACTAGTGAAGATTTACCGTTATCAATTTCAGCTCAATCTATTATCAGATGGAATAAAGAAGTTAGCGAAATTCATGTCAACAAGATTTTTAATTCAAGTGTTTGTTCAGAATATTTCACCTTTAGAATAATGGTGGATGAATCGACTTGAGGTCAGCATAAGATATTTGTATTGTGTGCTATATTCTGGAACTTTAAAGACAACAAGCCAGACTTTCAAGTATTAGAGATGAAAGGTATATGCTTGTATGGAAAAAGTGGTTGCTCAAGCAATATTTGATACATTTAGTCATTTTAAATTAAACTCTCAAAATGCTTTGTATGTTTAACCAATTGAGTACTGCAAACTTGCTTCGAGTTCCATGCGGAATTCATGTTGCGCATATTGTAATGAACAATTTCGAGGAGGCTGCTTTTGGTAAACTATCTAGTATTACAGGATTTTCACAAAAAGAGCTTTCAGCAAATCTTCTATATTTGGCTTGGGACCTTCATGATGCTTACAATAAGAGCAATAAAGACAAGCCAATGGGAATACGATCTGATTACATTTGTAAACTTTATAAAAACAATTCAACTATTCATTAACAAAGTATTAGCAACCTATTCGATCAAGATAGCTCTACAAATTAAAATGTGCTGAACAATACTTAGAACGAAGAGACTTTCATAAAAAATTTACAGAATGGTTTTTGTCGTGTCTTAAAGCTAGAAATAATACACCAAAATTATATATAAAGAAATGGGAATTATTTCAAAGCTGGCTTCATAATCCAATCTTAAATATTCAAATCAAATTACTTATCCAATTTGGAAAAGACTTGTATTATCCTATGGTTAAATTCTTATGGGTTACGATTCTAAATTGCAATTACAAAGTGAAAATACTTTACCAATAAATCTTTCTCCAGGTCGATGTGCACACCAAATGCTGACTTTGTGACTTGTACTATCACGAGACTTCGAAATATTGCTGAAGATCACTACTTATTTTTTAGAGAAGAATTACTTGAAAGTCTTGATTTGTTAAATGATGATCAACTTTTCAAGCTTACTTCAGATTTAGAATGTGGGGTACAAAAAGCGTTAGAGCTTTACCAAAAATGGTTGGATTGCCGGCTACATCTACCACTTAGTATTTGTCGATTAGGTGGAAAGTATGGATGGGAATTTGCACGAAGCTTTGCACATGTTATTTTAGGAATACCTTGGTTTTCAGTACCATCATTGTGAGAATTGTGTTATGCAAAATTTATTAAGTTAGACATTGAATCTACTGAATTTAATGATTTTGGCCTATCATCTGCATTACTTAATCCTGAATTTAGTTGCGAATTTCATCAATTTATTCAAGAACGAAAACCCTTACACAATTTTCCAAAGATGTATGAATTTGTAAAAATCGAATTTGGTATATCTTGGTGCACTAGCAACAAGTTGAAGGCTTGTTTAATAAGTGGGATCATAAAACACATCCAAATATGACAAGTAATCTTCAACAGTCAAAATTACGGCTTGCAAGTTTACCACTTACTGAGATCGGTTGTAATTCTTTGGATTTAGCAGAACTTAGAATAGAGAAACGTCAACAGCAGACAAAATTTATAAATGATACAATTTCAATTAAGGAAAATCTTAACGATAAGCTAATAAATTGTTTGAATATTTATTTGTTCGTAAATAGTTTTTTATTGTAATGATAAATCTGAAATTGAAATGATAAATTGAAAATTGATTTGTGTTTGTGTAATATAAAAAATCTGCAATATGATAAATTACATAGCTGATATAGTTTTTTAGTTCATGTGATACCAGTGTGATGCCAATCTCGTATGGCTAATAAAATCGCAGGATTAGGTGTAATGTGAAAATTCAAAACAAGCGACTTTTTTTAAAAATCGTCTGTACCTCAAAATATTGATTGAAGATTATTAAAGAAATTTCATTATTACAGTACGAATTTTCATAAGAACCTTTTTTACTAACCTTGTGTTTATAATTAAATACTAAAAAATTATAGTGCTTATATATTTAATTATAAGCCAAATATGTGTTAAAAAGGTCAGTTTTTTAAAAATTTGCTTCCGAGTTTGTCCTTGAAGTTGCCAACCCATAAACCCATAAAAATTTCCTATTTCTTTTTTTGATATTACTTGAACAAACAAACTTTCTACCAAATATAATCAATTTTAAAGGCTTATTATAATGAATATCGGTTTTATATAAAAGTTGACCGCGTTAGGAAATCAGAATCTGATATAAGTCCGAAGCAAAAAAATGCATTTACGTTAAATTCTTTACGTGTAACCTAGAGAACTATTAAGCTGGGTTACACTGATTGCTGATTAGGGTTGTTAATGGAGCACTCCGTTTGCTTTATTTTAATAGTAATACTCCGGAGTATTACTATTAATGAGGTAAACGGAGTGCTCCATTAACAACCCTATTGCTGATCATCACAGAACCTATAATTCTCAATTTTTAATGGATGTTTCTGACATAACGTGCATTCACTTTTGATCAAACAGAGATCGTCCTCGCTACGCTTCGTACAACAAATATGAATGGCCTAAAAATAAGCCTGTTTATTTAATTAATAACTTTACACAGTATAATAGATACTTTAATTTTCGATAAAAAAAATTATTTAATCGATATGATTGTTATCGTGCAATATTTATTATTGTATTTTATTAAGAATTCGAAGAGTTGTAAAAGATCTTGAATTACCAAACGTTAGTATTAAAAAGTGAAAAGTAATGTTTACTAAAATTTTAATATTACAAAAATTACAATTGTTTACAACGCATCGATTTTCTGCTCCCGTGATTTTCCGACATAAGCTGGTCAGGATCAGGTGTAACGTAAAGAAAATCAAAACAAACGTTCGCAAAAAAACCGTTTAATCATAAAATTTAGACTAGTAAATCGCTTTTATGTTCCTAATAAAAATTTTCTTCGTGCAATTTTGCTATACAATAGCTCTTTCTAACATTTACCCAAACCCAACCCCTAACATAAATTAATTTTTTTTATTTAACTACTATTACATCGGCAAATCACGTGACCATACAATCGATGTCAATTTCGCAAGATCAGTTGATCTACATCTGATGTAAAACTTTGTTTATTTTAACATAAAAAGCTCTTTATATGTAAAATTTCATGATACGCATTTTTTACTTAGAAACGAAGCTAGTTGTCATAGTAAAATTTCTGTTAGCGTTAGCGAGTTGTTTATGTTACACGAAGATCGCAATTTTTATTTTGACATAAGGCATTCACCTGACCATAAATGATCATGTGATCATGTGACATCGTCATAATTGCATCAATACATAATTATGATGAACCAATCCGATTTCGCGTTTTTTTTTTTTTTACGTGCAATCCATAAATCCCACATTTCTCAATTTTTTATATAAACCCCCACATTTCAGTGTTTGTGCGTCACAATTTTTTGGGCGTATAGTGTACTGTTAGGCCTTCATGGTAACACAAGGCAATGTCTAGACGTTTATATGTTCTGACAAACAATGTACTCTACCCAACTCTGATTTAAGCCGTCTGGTTACTTGGATAAGTAATGTCTAGGTCCGCCTGGTTACTTTGATAAGTAATGTCTAGTTTCGTTATTTCAGAAATTTGGGGGACCATTTAAGATCGTCTTCATTGTTGTTACTGTATGCAAACCAGTACTTTATACGCCAGCAGGGAGGACGGTAGAGTTCTTCTACTGACTTCCCTCTTTTTTGGGGGCACCCTCTTTGAGGGAGCGGTTTAAGGGCTCGTTAGCTCTGACCGCGAGTGTAAGCCTCGGTGAACGCATTGTCCCCTTTTTTAGTTTTGTAATAGCGGGTGGGAGAGGGAGTATTAGTAATGTATTTTATTATAGGTGCAGAAATTTGAAGACGTATGGATACATCAGCTACATCAAAAGTATCGTAATGACGTAGACATTTACTTAATAACGTTTATTACTCCAAAGTTTCTATATTTTTAATAAAAAGCCTGTCAACCAAAACCGAAAAAAGAAGGTAATTAAAATCTGTTAATGCAGCGATCTCTGCTGATAATAGCACATATTTGTGTTACTTTATATTATTTCAATTTATTTATTTATTAATTTCTGGATTTCTACATTTTTTTCGAAAGGTTGATTCGGTATCGGAAAAAAATAGAATTGAGGCTTGTACGCGAGAATGATGAAATTGGGGATGCGATGAAGGTTGGTATTGGCCAGTTCACATGTTCTGCAATGTGACCAATTATGTCGTGATATTCAATTTATGTTAGTCGTTAGTAGGTTCTATAGCAAAATTATCAGCCTTAATGAATGGATATGATTTCATTAGTAAAATTTCAGTGATCTTGGGCAAAATTGACCGATCCAGCATTCTGACGCACTCTGAAGTATTCCGACCGGAATTTTGGTGACCCTGTATGAATTTATAAACTTATAAACACAACATTGTCTAGAGTTAGAGTTAACAAGTTTATCCCATGGGTATGACGGAGTTTGCCAGGGTGGCCCCCCTAAAGTTCACTAATGATCAAGCCTTTTGTTTAGACGGGAGTTACTAGATGATGATAAGGATGATTTCGATTATTTGACAAAATGGTGAATTATATGCTGCTGCTGCTGTGGCAGTGGACATCGATCATTAGCGAACTTTAGGGGGTCGCCCTGGCAAACTCGTATGGCATACAAACTCGCGCAATCGCGTAATCAAATAAATTTTAAATCTAAACTCTTTCTTATTTTATTCTTATTTTAGTAATTATTTTAGATTGAAAAAAATCGCACCACTACTTCTACTAAAGAAGAAGCTCTTGAATTGTGACAAATTTCGCGTGTAGAGAACACTGACAAGTATACCTCCTAGTGGTTATGTTTAGTTGACAAAAATTCAGTGAAATTATAAATTATGAAGAGGTATCAAAAAAACTGTAAAAGTGACAAATGCGAAAGAATCAACTTTAATGATGTTATGTTGTTTCACGAAAGATTTTTATCCTTCCAAACCATACTAATTGTTGTTTTAAATATGTATGGTAGAAAATGTGCAAATTGCAATCAACATAATATGTCGCCAGCTTGATATCAAACATATGATCCTCAAAAAAAACACACGGATGGATAAGTAAAAATAAGGATGCCGATGATTGTATCAAAGAATTTCAATCTAAAGTTACAAAATATGAAGATCTTACCGAATGGATTCCTTTTAATAGATTAGATAATATTCAAAAATTGGTGTTAGATTTTTAGCATGCTCGTTATGTGTTGTACTATATGTACACATGTAAGAAGAAAGAATATATATGGTCTCGCACATCGCACATAATTATATTTAAAATGCTAATTATGTAGTTCTCAAAATTTATTAAATATTTTAAAACAAGTAAGTTTTTATTATTTTATTATATGTAGCTTATTTAATTAATATATAATGCGTAATATAAATTCTACTGATGAAATTATGAGCACCGTAGTTATAAAGAAATTCGAGCTTACAATAATTCAAACGACAATCAAAAATTGGGAATATATTAATGTCGATTAAAGCATTGATGGAATTATCACCAATAAAACCACAAGTTCATCACCAGATATTTGCAGAAGATTAAAGGTCAGTATTATGTATGGAAACGAAAGGTTGTTGCCGCTCGTTTATGGCCCACCTCTACCGGAGTAAGTATTCGCTGTGCCTTATCGAAGTGACAATCTTAGTTTATTACCACCTCTTTGTTTGCAGTACTGGCTCATAAACGTGCCGGGTGAACACTGAGTTGGCAATAATCTTTTCAATAGTCCATTATGATGAGCAAAAATTAAGTGTAATAAGCAGCATAATATAAGACTATGTTTGTTTTACCAAATTTTTTCTTTCATTATTGAATATGTCAACTTGAATTAACGAGCACAGCTCAGACACCAAGGTAAAATTTTATATGTTATCATTATTCTATTATTATCTCTTAATATCAGAGCAAATTTACCTGAATTTAACTATAAAATGCTTCTGATTTACTTTTTAAAAATTTATATATTTAAATAAAAGTTTTTTTTTAGAATAAATTTTAAAAAATTTGAATTGTGTATATATCAAAAAATGTACAAATTTTTAAAATTTTTTTTTAATTAACAATTTTTTAAATATTAGTTTCAAATCTATTATTTATAATGTATATAATATATCATACGCATTTTAATTAACACGCATCTTAATATAGCATATAATTTTATTACGTAATATACTATATATATCTAATTTATTTAATAACATTGTAGAACCAGAAGCTTGGAGGTTCTGCGAATTTCTTACATTTGTTGGAAGCTTTCACTTCTTTTAATTGGCCAATTAAATCAACATAATCCTCCGTAATGGTTACACTTTTGACGAGACGTAGTTCGCCGCTTTCTGTAATTTTGTGAAGTACAAACGAATTTCTTTCAGCGGAGGTCTTCCACGAGACATAGTTATTCATGGTAATTTTATTTTTTAATATAATCTATACCATTTAATAATAAAATCGAATAGTTTTAATTAATTTATTAATAATAAAATCGAATCGTGTAATTTATTTATTTATTATCCCTACCTACGTACAGTACATTGTTTAGCCCCTTTAATATGGTCATATGGTTAATACCCCTACTATGTATTTATATTTTATGCGTATTTCTAATCGGGATATTTTATTTAATAACATTAACGTGGAGATTATCATACATTTCTTTTGATTGGTTAACCGGACTGATAAGATTCCATAAGCATCGGTTTAAATGTTTCCCATGGATCTTTGACTTTGAAAGGACCTATATAATAAGCTGGCCATTTCAAAGAGGTCGTCGTCTTCTCCCGTAGCCCATACGATCCAAAAAGAAGAAAACCGTTTTAGAACACGCTTTATTTTCTATTTTATTGTCGTTGTTGCTATTGCTTATTTTTTATCCAATATCCCTTTTTTAAAATGGCTGATACCGGAAAGCATCAAGTTTTGCCTACTAATGTTAGGCAACCCACTATGACTTGACTTGAACTCCAGATCTTAAGTCCTTTACCTTTGAAGGGACTGAGACTGTCAGGTATATAAACTATAATTTTATCTCAGTATTAGGAAGGCTAAGCATTTGCGCATTAGATAATAATTATGTAACTTGTATTAGTCTCGATGTTAACTCTCAATGCGATCTTTGCAATTTTTTAAACAAGATTCTGCACTGATTTGATAAATTTGAAAATCACTACAGATTATTAATGTTTTTAATTTCCTGATGTAGGTGATTATAGAGGAGGAAAGCTGTTGTAAAGTTTTCATTTGTTAGGAATTAAAGAGCATTTCCATAGACCATATCAGCTGATTTGATTTTTTGGGCCTTTTTTTGATAAACTGATACATGAAAATTTGCTTGTTGAAAAACTAACAAATGAAGCACTTGTTACAACTAACAAAAGAGCTTTTTTGACATCTAGACAAGTTAAAAAAACTAATAAAACTCAATAAAAAAACTATACTAAGCTGTAGAAAGAAGTATTTTTACCATTTGTTGAAATATTTGGGTGTTTTAAAAGAGAAATGATTTTCAAAATTTAGATTTTTGCAGTTCTTCGCAGATTTTTTGACAAAAATCTGTACAAATTTTTAAAAAGTATAATTTTCACAGATTATAATAGGTATACCTATTATAATTTGTGATATTCTCCAAAATTATAACTACTATACTTACCTGCTGATAAGAACACAATGGAAAAAACAATAAACAAAACAAACCAATAATAAAAAAAGCGTGTTTTTTTTATTTTTTTATTTTATTTTTTTAATTGGCCGGAATGTAGCAACGGACCCTAAGTTTCTATAAGAAGTGATACAAAAATTACCTTCCTAATGTGCTGCAATTGTAAAAATCTTGACAAATTTTACTTTTTTGATATATTTGCATATATATGATGTAAATCTTATCAGAAATAGAATTTGGAAATTTTTTGTCTGTTCGCACACGTATCTATATTTGTGCTTTTAATGTTACCAACATATGCATATTAATGCGTTTGTGTAATATGATGAGCAACATATGATGAGCTCTGGACATATATGCTATGCATTAGCCTAGTTTTATCACTTTTTAAAATTTAAATAAAACTGATAGTGGGAATAAAAAGTAATTTTCTGGATATTCCAATAATAAGGAATAACCAGAATTTACCTTTATTCCTATATGCATGTATGTACATGTACATTTTTATTTTTAAAAAAATTTTTTTTTATTTAAATAAACAGATAATCTGAAACCAGATTACTATACACTAATTTTTTAGAATGTTAATTTTTTTTTATATTTTAAAACATTTATTTTATTATTATTATTTAAACTTTTTTTTATTTTTTTTTACTGTATAATTCGAATTTTATTATTTTTTATATATATATATATTTTTATTAATTTTAACTTTTATTTAATTTTTTATTTTCTTATAATTTTAATTCAGTAATTATAAATCAAACCAGTGGTATTAAACACCAGTATACAGTGTAATGTAAAGATCAATATCAAAAAAATAAACAAACAAATAAATAAAAGTTAAAGTTGATAAATGTTAAATTAGAGTTATAGTTAGAGTTAGAGTAAGGCATAGTATATAGTAAAATTTTACAAGAGGGTTTTTTTTTAAAAAAAAAGGCTAGATAAAATTTTGAGTTAGAAGGTATTTTTTAAAAAAATAGCAAAACAACAAAAATTTTATATTACACCTGATCTTTACATTACACTGCATTTAAAAAATTTGATTGGTAAAAATTATTGTAGTATTGAGCACCAGTAGTGTGATTTAGTAAAACCGGTTTAAATTTTTTTATTGATTTTTTTTTATTTTATTAATTTTTTTTTATTAATTTTTTTTTTATTTTACTTTAATATTTTTTTATGTACTGTTTTTTTTTATTGTTTTTTTTTATTTTTTATATTGTTTTTTTATCTTTTTTTTATTGTTTTTTTTTTTAATTTTTTTTTTGTTTTTTTTTTTAATTTTTTTTTTATTAATTTTTTTTTAGAATTTAACTACAAATAACCAGCAATGATCATCACCGGTGTGTAATTAACCAATAACGATAAAACAAAAAAAAGTTCATTTCATTTACTTTAGGGTTAGGGAGAGGCCTGGGATTTTAGCAGGATGTCTAATATATGCAAAATTCAGCAAGGAATTTTTTTTGTTAGAATGTCAAAGGTAGAGCTGCAGACATTAGAATATCAATGAACATTTACTATGACATTTGACGTGACGTATGTGACGTGACGTTTAATATGATTATATATAAATTTTATATGACGTGAAGAGTGACGTACTACCCTGGACCTTCTAAATGTTTGTAGCTCTAGTCAAAGGTAGTTTCATAGACGAATTCTGGAGATATTAGCATTTTTTTAAAAAAATTTTTATTTTTGTTACACAACTGATTTGCACGTTACACCTGACCCTGCAAATTTATTGGATAATTACACACCAGTGATGATCACTGCCGGTTATAGTTAGTAAAATTCTTTTTTTTATTGATTTTTTTTTATTTTATTGATTTTTTTTATTGATTTTTTTTTATTTTATTGATTTTTTTTTTATTTTATTGATTTTTTTTATTTTATTGATTATTTTTTTATTTTATTGATTTTTTTTAGGATTTTTTTATTTTACTTTAATGTATTTTTTTTATTAGCCTGTTTTTTTATCTTTTTTTTTTATTGTTTTTTTTGTTTTTTTTATTTTTTGCTTTTTTTTATTTTTTTTTTATCTTTTTTATTTTTTTATTGTTTTTTTCTTATTGTTTTTTAAATTTTATTTATTTATTTTTTTATTAATTAATTAATTAATTTAATTTTTTTATATTTTTTTACAATTTATTTTTATTTCTTTATTGATTTTTTTATTTAATTCATAATCCGCCTAAGAACTAGTAAAATAGCATAGTAAATCATAAGGAAATTACTATTGATTTTTGCCTTTTTTGGAATCTGAAATTTCCTAAATGACAAAATGATTTTCTACTAAGTAAACATAACAACTCTTTTAAATTAAATAAAAATTGTAAAGGAAAAAATTCTGGTCATAATGGCAATTAAATCATTAAAATCAGCCTAGTGGATCATGAGATATGAATATTTTTGTCTTTGTAACTATATGGTATAAACAAAAAAGTAAACATATAAGGGAGCCTACTTTTATCACCTGATTTTCTTGGGGGGGTCAAAAATTTTGGAAATTATATATAACACATGATAATTTTCATATCTAGGGGGGGGGTAAGGGCTACTAATAAACTGAAATCAGGTGATAAAAGTAGGCGCCCTAATCACGAAGACAAAAATGCTCATATCTCATGATCCACTGGGCTGATTTTAATAATTAAACTGCTATTATGACCAGAATTATCTCTGCTACAACTTTTACTTAATGTAAAAGAGATGTTTACTTAGTAAAAAATCAGGTTATTCTTTGGGAAACTCCAGATTTCAAAAAAGGCAAAAACTTATAGTAAACATATCTCTACTGTTTACTATGTTTTTTTTACTGGTTCTTAGGTGGATTAAAAATTAAGTTTTTTTTATTTTTTTAATTATTGTTTATTATTATTATTATGTTTTTTTTTTTATTTTTTTTTGTCTATTATTTTTTTTCTTCATTACTATTATTATATTTTTCAGTTCTTTTTTTATTCTTTTTTATTTAATTTATTTTTATTTTATTTTATTTATTTGTTATCATTATTAAATTATTTATTTATTTTTTTATTATTATTTATTTATTTTTTTTATTTATTAATTTTTTTCTTTAAATGATTTTTTTTTATTTTATTATTTTGATTTTTTATTTTTTACATCTTATTATTATTTATTTATTTATTTAAAGTTTTTTTTTAAAAAATTATATTTTTTTATATTTTAATAGTACATACTAAACTCTTTTACCAGATATGATCAGCCAATTATATTTTAAATTGGCAATTATACTATATATATAAATAATTTTTTTTTACTTTTTATTTTTTATTATAAGTTGTAAATATTGTTAGAGCCAGAAATATTAGAACATATACTAAAGATAAGTTTTTAGTTTCTTGTTTTATTTATTTTTATTTATTTATAATTATTAATTCTTTCTTTTATTTTAAACTTATACTTTGGTGAAGTGCTGAAATTGGACGCCAAGAATATAGATGAGGAATCTGTTAGAGCTGTCACTAAAGCCATCATTGGAGTTGTCATTAGAGTTGTCATTGAAGCCATCATTGAAGCTGTCATTGGAGCTATTGTTGAAGCCATAGTTGAAGCTAGCCTCATAATTTCATGAAGTCACATTTAGATTGGTGGATTCATCATCATTTTGGTGATCAGTAATTTTTTCATTTTCTTTGGCAAGTTTTTTATGGGTTCTTTTATAGACTTATCATTTTTAGTTGAGTTTATAATAGGTTTTTCATCAGTTTCGTGTGTTTCTATAGTAATTGTTCTTACTTTTTTGGTGCTTTACTAAATACATTCATCATTGGTGCCAAGTTTGTAATACTATGTTGCTTTTTTCGTTGTTTTGTTCGTATGCTATTGGGATTTAGTGAATAGGAAAATAGAAAAGTTAGAGGAGTTAGATTATATTAGATGTTTAGATAAAAAGATAATATCTCTATAGTATTTTATAGTATCTTTCTATGCTGTTTATGTGGTGTTTGTGTGGTGTTTTTATAGTATTTGTATAGTGTTTCTAAGCTATTTTTGTGACGTTTCTTGTAATATATATTGTAGTTCATTTTTTTTTTAATAAAAATATATTTTTTTTATTATTTTTCCAAAAGATCAATATTATATATTTGTAATAAATTATATTATTAATAAGGGATTTTCTTGGCATCTCTGGCTAGAGATACATAAGTTATATATTTCTGGCCTTTTATCCAATTAAATTGCAAGAAAGTCACATAATTGCTATTTTCAATAATGCAAAACTTACGTTTTTGAGACACCTGCGCTTACTTTTTTGATACTCTTAGATGTACCCAAATTTATATACTGTTTTGGGATGGCTAAAGCCAGGTACATTTATATAGTTTTTGATTATTTAATTAAAATTAGTGTAAGAGTTAGTTAGGGTTAGGATTAGAGCTTGTTTTATAAATAAAATTGTCTTCCTGATATTTTTTATTAATGCTCCTAGACAGGTTTAGATACTCGTTTTTTGCATTTTTAGCATTTTTAACTTTTTTTCTTTGTTTTTGTCTTGTTGGGCTAATCCGTAAAGATAAATTTTATGATATGATTGGCTTTCTATCATATAAACACACCTGGCTTTAAATGACCTCTTTTTTGATACTGATATTACATGCAGATTACATTACTGGCAAGCTTTTTTAAAATTGCACTAACTTTAACTCTAATTACAAATCTGACCACAATAATAACCTATTAAAAAATGTTTATATAATAAATATTATGTTATGTTATGTCAAATCGCTATTTGTTGTGTCAATCATCATGTGTAGATAGTATCAAAAAAGTATATAAATTTTGTGGTACATCTAGAAGTATCAAAAAAGTAAGTGCAGGAGTCTTAAAAACATAAGTTTTGCTTCAATAATCATATGATCACGTGATTATGCTGAATGCATTAACTTCATTTGTATAACCAGAACAAGATCACACTGGGGAATCCATTAAAAAAATTAAAAATTTTTGAACCTTTAAATCCAAATATTTTGGTAACTACCTTACTAAACTTGATAAATTTTTTTTATTTGAATTTTATAGATTTAAAGGAGTGAGTTATCATTTATCACTAGTGCGATGCATCGCCATCCCTGATTGACCAATCAGAATGCAGGATTAGATATAACATGAAATTAAAGCAAAACAAACTTTTTTAAAAAATTGCTTCTAACTTAAAATTTTGACTAAGAAACTATACTTTTTCTTGACAAAAAAAATTCTTTATGAAATTTTGGGTAAGGTGGGCTTTTTAACTCTTGCCTTGCCAAACTCTAACCCTAATTATAACGTGAGCTATTTGTTTTGTTTTGCTTAATGTAAATCAAAACAAACAAAAATGATTAGTTAATCAGTAGGTAGCGATGAATCGCACTAGTAATAAATGTTAAAATCTTTAAAGAATTCAAATAAAAAAATTTACTATATCTGGTCAGATGGTTGTGGTTGTGGATATATCTTCATATCAACTTAGCTCAGATCTGTGAAACAAATCAAAAAATATTATGTACACAATTTTTTAGTATAACATATTAATTACAATATTACAGTATTATAAAATTATCAATCTATATGCCTAGTACAAATTTCATATTCAACAAAAAAAAAAGCTAAAAAATTCTTGTTTTATATCTTTAGAATTATTGAGGCCCTTTAAACCCGTCAATCCATATTGCCTAAAAATGGTGCTACAAAGTTCAAAGTATTTTGCGATACAAATGTAATCAATACCATTTGACTTGTACATCAAATCTTCACCAGAGTTTCATTATAATAAATTTAAAAGTGATAAGACCCACAAATAAAGGCTTCAAAAATGATACTAAGGCAGCTAAATTTTTCCTATGAAGGCTCTAAAGATGATGCTAGAAGCAACAAGAACTACTAACAAAGATTTTAACGATAACACTAAGGTGGCGAAATCATGCTCATGAAGGCTCCAATGACAATGACAATGCCATAGCGACTTACCTATTATTCTGGTAAAGAAGAGTTAACTCAAGAAAAAAAAGCAATAAAAGAGACCACTTATCTTAAAATGAAAGCCTCCAAAACAATAATACTAAAACAACAAAATTACACTAAACTCACAAAAAAAAAAGGCTAGCTAAATCTGAGAAAAAAAAAGAAAAAACAATGAATAAAAACCATTGTACTTATCTTACAAGATCCAGGTCCATCGAAGCGAAACTGAAAAATATACTGGAAATTGCTCCAAAGTCAAAGAAAAGTTAGTTGAAAAGGGAAAACCCAAGAAATCCTGACAAAACTTACTTGTCAAAAAGAATATCGAAAAAGCACTCCAAGAACGAAAACGCAGCCCAAAATCTTTGTTTCTAATAGCATTCTACATTTTTTAGCAAAGTACATACAAATCTGCAAGAAAAAGAAAGTGTTAGTAAAAGTAACAAAAAAAGCACACACTAAAAAAAAAGCTAGTACATTCATTATATACCAGCCTAGCCCAAGATCTTTGTTCCCAGTAACATTCCACTTTTTTTGGTAAAGTATGTACAAACTTGCAAGAAGAAAATGCTAGTAAATATAACAAAAAAAAATGTACAAATTAAAAAAAAAAGCTTGTTATATCTGTTATATACTAGCTCAGCCCAAGATCTTTTTTCTATATTATTCTACATTTCCTAGTAAAGTACATACAAACCTGCAAAAAAAAGAAAGTGTTAGTAAAGGTAACAAAAAAAAATACAAAGACTAAAAAAGAAAAGCTAGTACATTTGTTATATACTAGCTCAGCCCAAGATCTTTATTCCCAATAATATTCCACATTTTTGCGAAGTACATACAAACCTGCAAGAAAAGAAAGTGTTAGTAAAAGTAACAAAAAAACACACACATAAAAAACAAAAATCTAGTATGTTCATTATAAACTAGTCCAGACTGAGATTTTTGTTCCTGGTGATACAGTATTATAATTTATTATGTAGTACTGCAAATTATTACCTATTGATCGCTATCTAAAATAATCAATTTATTATATGACCAAATATAGTTTTGATTATGAATAGTAATCTCCCAATGCACAGCAAAATACTGTCCATATAATGTTTTAGGCTTTATCCTCAATTCATCATTTTACAATCAATAAGTCGCATTCACCAGAAATTTAATTATACAAGACTGCCTTAATTATAACTTATTTCTTTTTCAACTGATTGACTATCAGATAAAAATTTTATATAGTTACAGTTAAAATTTCCAAAAATTTAAATTAATAAATTGAAACTCATTTGATCAAAATCAATTCACAGCTAACAAGTTTGTTATTCTGAAACAGTTTGAAATTTTTATTGCATGTAAATTTAAATTATAATAGCCCATATGGTATGATAAAACTTAGGAAAAAAACTGCAAGCTTTCTACGTACATTGAAAATTGTTGTTCTTTTTAGCCATAGCTTTTTCCTTATTTTCATCTTTATTTATCTATTTTATTACATATTATTTTATTATGTATTACTATATTATATATTCTATTACATATTCTATTATTTTAGGCAACTATCATAATTTATCATATGATATTTGCCATATTATATTATGTAGCTTTAAGTTGTGTTAAAGATATGACATTCCCTTATTTTATTACAATATTCTATTTTTTTTTTTAGAAAACTTAATCTGTGATTTTTGTTTTTATGATCTTTGGGCTTCTCTTCCATAATCATTATTTTGAGCAATGCTTGTTGACTTTGATACCAGGTTTTTAGGCTGTTTTCATTTCTTGAGATGATGAGTGACGATCATCATTGTCATCGTTTCAAAGTATTCACGATTAGCAGAATATTTTAAAGATTTGCTTAAGGCCTTTTACAGTTTGATACTTATAAAAATAATTATTATAAGAACAATGATGTCATATCCAGGTATCTTTGTTGAAATTCTAACAAAGTATGTATGAGATTAACATAGTGCCTATTTTTGTCCATTGTTACTAGATAAAGAAACTGTCATTTCCCATTAGACTCTTTACATTGCCGTGATAAGAAAATATAAAATATTTTTGCATTTTTTATGTTCAAGAAACAATTATATATCCTTATATGAGTTTCTAACCATCTTAATGGCACATTAGTTTTGTCATTGGACCCTGAAAATTTGGTGGAAACAGCTTTTTTTCATTCCTGAACCACCGGATTGCTCCTACTAGGGTCTGTATTGGGCCGGGTCGGGTCGGGTATCTCCAAGCCTAAACCCAAATCCGAAAATATTTTACAAGCCCAAAGTACAAGTTCGGCCCAATAAAAAGTTACAGGTTCGGGTCGGGCTGGGCCTGATTATTTTGTAAGCCCAGCCCAAAATCCACCCAAATTTATTACAGATTTGAAAATTTGAGCCCAAACCCGGGTAACCCGATTCTGAATCAGAACAAAAAAAATTTTTTCAAAATTCACATAAAAAAAAAAAAAGAAATTTGCTAAGCATCGCAACCTGCGATATTGCAAGTCGTAGACGATTTGCATATCGACCAATAAAATTATAAAAACGAATTAATTTAATCCCATTCTAACATCTAAATATAGCTAATTCTAATTGTGTTCTATCTTTAATTCTTATTATTAACCAACAAAACCAATGGTTATGTTCGTGGCTGAAGTTTGACACCCGACTGGAAATGCAACTTCAGTTGAGACCCCTGAAATTAAATAATTTTGCACACATTAGTGATCAATTTTAGGCGGGTGTAAATTTGGTCTACTGAAGTTGCAACCTCAGTCAGTTGTCAACTTCAGTCACAACAATTACACGAAGCTAACAAATTACAGACAAAGATCAAAGACACTTATGAACGGTGATACAAAAAAGAAGTTAAATTGTGGATTAGTATTGTGAAAAAAAGCTTATCTGTATATAATGTTGATCCGTGTAATCTGCGATATCTACGATTAACAAAATTCAAAACATCGAAAGAAAAAAAAATTTTAAGCTATATAGTAAGTGCAGATTTGATTAATATACCGAAAAAGTATTTTATTTTAGTATTAACTAAAGTATAATAGGTTGTAGTCAATAGGAACTATAGCAAAAATAATATAGTTTTTTGCTGAGTATTATTGGGCTGTACCGGGCCTATTTACTAAACCCGGCCCGGGTCCAATATTTAATAAACCCGATCTGAACCCGGCCCACTTTACAAACAAACTTTAAAATTTAGGCCCGACCCGTGCACAAACCCGGCCCGATCCTAAAACCCGCGGGTTTAGCCCGGCCCAATACGGACCCTACTCCCCACTCTCGGCATCATGGGTGCGACTTCTTTTTCGTTTTTATTATTTTTTTTTTTCTAACTCCTTATTTTCTGTGGGTCCTCCTTACCATCAGAGAAATCGACATCAAACCCGGGATCCGGGACAGGGAGCTGTTGGTTTCGACATACTTTGTAATAACTGGTCCTCTAAAAGTGAGATCCCATTTCCAAAGATTACATAATAGTTCCCCGGCATATTTGAAATTTTTCTGGTGAGTTCTACATCAATGTCTTGACCCTGAGAGTTAATTAATATTTAGTTACTAGTTGCTAATACTTGATGAATATTTTTTTTTTTAACTGAGGGCTTTATAACTCGGCCAAGTCAGATAGTTGTTAAAATAAATTTTTCATATACTGTATAAAAATATTTTAAAAAATGGTCAGATTGGTTTAATATTCAATGAAAACCAAAGAATTAACTTTAAATGATCCAAAAAGCCTTTAGATTAATCTGTCTATACCTCTTTTAAGAATGCAAATTTATATTTCAAGAATCTTTATGAATTTTTAACCCAAGTTTTGAGTTTTACTTGATCGAACTCTTTATTATCGTTGGTCTTCCCAAAGGTTTCAATCAAAGGGTCAAAATATATCGGAAATATGACAGAAATTAAATTTTAATTAGCGGAAAGTATTTTTAATCGATCAAACGTGCCTGTCATTAAGAAGATTATTTTGTTAAAAAGAAAAAATTTTAAATAGCAAAAAAAAAAAAGATCCGCTCAAGCATTTTTATACTTTTATTCGTTATCAGCGCGCTAACGTATTACTATTGTGTTTTTTTTTATCAACTAATAAATCATTCAAGCACTGATTGAATCGAAGCAATTCTAAAATTTGAGAATAGCTAAAATTACGTCATATTCTTGTGCCACATCTAGGCTGAATGCCCCGTGCCTCAAAGTTTGTACGTACGTACGTAGTACTAAAATCATCAGTTACAATTCGGTTTAGGTTGATTATATGCGTTGCCTTAATTAAATTGTCAATACTGTACCTTGATTTTTCATTATTGACAAAATAGCTTTTATATCTGTTTGTTTCCTTTACTTTGCAACTGATGCAATTGTCTTGTTTTTAAGCTAATGAATGTGCGAAAAGGATGATTGATAGTATGAATAAGTTAATCAATGGCAAAAAATTAGTGTCGCATTTCTGTATCATTGTATTTAGTGTTAACATTATCTATCCGCATGAATAGATTAGAAATATTAAAATTAACTTTAGCATTAGTAAACAATCTATTCATTTAACATTAAACGTCGTAAAAGACCCTAAATTGAAAAGTCGAGTTGTGTTACATAGCAATAATTCCTATTGAACTGTTTTGTACTTGTGTGTCACAAATGTTTTGTAACTGTGTCCTTTCCTATTTAACAATAAAATTTTCATCTTTTAACGACTTTGTGGTATCTTACAAAATTCTAAAAAAAATAAATAATAATCATGACAACATCAGATAAAATAAAGAAAGCAATCGAATTAAATGATAGTATAGTCTATGCTGGTACAAAATTAGACGCTGCTAAAGGAGCATTAAATGTTCTTGGAATGGTTGGAGATTCAGTTAAACCTTACGTTCCTTTAATAGCAGTAGTTACATCATTAATTGGAGAAATTGTAACTATTTATGAAAATGCACAATATAATAAAAAAATTTGTAATTCATTACTTGATCGTGCTAAATCTGCTGAAGCTGCTATGGATACATTAGCAAGAAGAAGAAAAGAAAATGAAGAAAATTTTCGTAAACAAGCTTATTATGATGATTTCGTAAAATTTAAAAATGCTTTAGAAAAGATAAAGAATTTTGCTAGTGAAGTAACTCAACTTAGAGGTTATAGAAAATATCTTAATGCTAATCATGTTAAAGAAAAATTTTTAACATTAACAAATGAATACGATACATGTATGAAACATTTACATTTTACTATGGTAATTGCTCAAGAAGAACAATTAAGATATGATCACGAATGTTTGGAACATGATCTTGCGGAAATGAATGAGGTATGAATCAGAATCAAGTTAAAAAATTTTGAAATTCATTTCAAAAATTTAACCTAATTTTTTAATTTGTTAATTTGTTAATTAATTTTTTATTATAAAGTTTATGAGTCAAATTAAAGAAGGTGTCGAAGATAATCATAAACAATTAAACATGATTTATCAAGAAATAGTATCAATTCAAACACATATGCACCATTTGGAGAAAAAGACATCGGATTCAATTAAAATTAATGCTCCAAGGATTGATCCAAATCAATTACAAATACCAGAACCTTCCGAAGAAACTAAGAAACGTCCTAATAATCCTAAAATGTTAAAAAGAATATATTTAAGGAATTCTACAGAAGTCGCATGTAAACTTCATGATAAGTCAATCGATAAAATATTATATACTCAAAAAAGTCAAGGTTATTTAGCAATTTTAGGAAAATTAGGTGAAAGTCCAAATATTCTAAAATTTTATGGAATATCGAATATCGAAAATCGTGAAGTTTTGGTTTTTGAATGGGCTGAAATGGGAACTTTAAAAGAAGTCTATGAAAGTCGTGACATACCATGGATCACAAAAATACCTATAGCTCTTGATATTTGTCGTGGTATTGCTTTCTTGAATTCTATTAACATTTTTCATCATGATATCAGATGCGAAAATGTTATGGTAAGTTAAATATAAAAATTTAACTGTACATTATACGTATACTTTTTTTTTAAAAAAAAATACTTATTATCATTATATCCCATATTAATAGATAACTAGTCGTTTAGAGCCAAAATTGGCAAATTTTAAATTTGCTAGAATGTTCGATGATGCAACCTCGAATCTTACTGATATTTTAAAAGTTATTCATTGGTTAGCTCCTGAAAAGATGTTGGAGCATAAGCATGAGAATAATAATAAGAATTACAAACGACCATATACTCAAAAATGTGAAATTTTTAGGTATAAAACATGTTTATCTTTTTTATATCATCTCATATACCCATGTTATTTATGTAATTCAATTTTAATTTATTATCGTTTACAGTTTTGGTATGCTTCTTTGGGAATTATGTTTTGAAAAGGTTCCATATGCTGATAAAGGTATGGATGATATTATATCTCACGTCACAAATGGTGGCAGAGAAAAAATTCCGGTTTGTAAAGGTGATGAAACAGAGAAAGAAATTCAAAAAGAATTTATAACCATTATTAAAATGGGTAAGTAATATACGTGTATATAGTATAGATATACTTTTTATTAATTGATTAATTAATAATATAAATTCTATAAACTCTAATATTTTTTTTTTCTAAAAAAGCATGGCAGCATGATCCAGAAGCTAGAGTTAACATAAGCAAATTATTTGTAACGCTTTCAAAAATGGCCACAAAATATGTTATACCCGGTGCACCTAGTTATCTTTTACCTGATAAAACTATAGATTATGGTCATCAATCAGATTTATCATTATCGGATGATGATAAACTTTATGTGTCAGATGAAGAAGAGGAACAAAATGAGGAAATGAATGAAATTTTATCAATTGAAGAAGGGATTAGACGTCATAAATTAAAAACTCCAGAAGATAGAAAAGTTGCCTGGAAAATCTTTTCCACTAATGCAGAAAAAAGTGACTATACTGCAATGTATTGGAAAGGTATTTATTTATGGGAAGGTCATCACATTGATAATAGATCTGAAGAACGTACCAAAGAAGACAAAAACAAAGCCATCGAACTTTTTAAATTAACTGCAGATTACGGTATTTCTGAAGCACAAATACGTTATGCACTTTGTTTGAAAGAATTGGGATTGTTAAAAGAAAAAAAGGAACGTGATGAATTTATCAAGTATATGAAAATTGCCGCTGATAATGGACATCCTGTTGCCATGTACAATATGGCTGATGTATTCTTAAAAGGAAAATTGAACTATCCAAAAGATACTGGAACCGGAATAAGATATTTAAAACTTGCTGCATTAAATAAAAATGAACCCGCTATCGCTTTGGCTAAAAAGATGCAATTAAATATTTATGATTCAGATTATACTGCTCCGTAAGTATTGCCGCAAGAATCATTTCATGTTTTATCATCTGTGTAATGAACTAATAGCTTTTATTTACAATAACGTATAGCCTATTTAATGATGATACGGATAAGAGTAACGGCACATAACTTCAATCTTTCCATAGACACGAAATTAGTTATCTCATTTATTATAATAATTAGTTATGTATATAATGTATCATTTATGGTTGTTTCGTGTATTTAATCTGTAACATTATTTATTTATTTAAAAATTTTGAAAAACACAGTGTCTCATTTTTTTAAACATGTGTGATTTATTTAATGCCTAATAATTAGTGATTAAATACGCGTTTTTAAGTCCTTTCGAACTACAAATTTCTTTGTAAAAGAAAATTACGAATATTTAAATTATCACACACGTCCTAATCTACTATAGTCGTAGAATATTGCATTTAAAAAAATTTCAAAGACGCATATATAAATGAATTTTCTACAATTAGCAAAACATTATTTAGCATTTAAATATTTAGTTATAACATATTTTACAATCCAAAAATCTATCTTGATACCATTATTGTATTACTTGTAAATGTCAATTTTATAAATCAACATTGTCTTATTATAATATCTAAGTTCTAAAATTTCAGTAACATCTAAAATAAAACTTACCTTCATTTACTAAATATTACTTGCAAGCTTAAATGATTTTTAATTATTTACATAAATTACAATCATCATTCATCAGCAAAAGCAACCAATTCTTTATTCTCTTCAACTAAATCACCCATACTATAGTACACCTTTTCAATCTTTCCAGTAATTGGGGACCTTATTATATGCTATTATAACACAATGAAAAAAAAAATTTAAATCTTTGTTATCATCACGCGACGGTAATTATATATTATCATTACCTCCATCTTCATCGCTTCTAATATTAATAAAGGTGCTCCCTTTTCAACTGTTTGTCCAGATTGTACAAGAACCTTTATAAAAATATATAATTTAATGTTATTATTAGAAAATAAAAAAATTCAAATTTTTTAATTCCTAAAATTTTTCAAAAAAAAAAAAACCTGAGAAATTTTGCATGGCATTGGAGTTTTAATTGAATGTGCCATATCTGAAACACCTGAACCAAGATATAAAGGTTCTGGGACGCGTAAAACTACTTTTCCATCCTAGATAAAAATACAAATTAGCAATTTTTTTTTTTATGCATATATGATATCTCACAATCTTACTGATCAGAATTGTACGATTTGCACCAATCGATCCGTCTCCATGAGACAAATCGATTGATGCCCAAATTATACAATTCTGATCAACATATTACCATTTAAGATTGATATAAATATTATGACGCGTAGAATTATTGTGACGCACAGTGAGATCTTGTGAACCATCGATCAGAATGATGTAATTTTGGTACCATTCAATTTGTCTCGATGAGACGAATCGAATGGTATCAAAATCACAAGATCCTGATCGTTATTTCTCAAGAAATCATTATTTGACCAAAATAAGCCGTATAAAGCTAAGGAATTTGATAGACCAATCCGTTTTCGATGATTTACCACCAAAACCGCATTGAAGAGACGATTCCGACGAGTCCAAAAATACCAAATTCCAATTACGAGATCAAGAGATCGTCAAGATTTCTTATTATTTTTGATGAAAATAAACTAATTGAATTTTCATCAAAAATAATACAACTTAATGATCTCGTGATCCCGTGATTGGATTTTAACGATTTTGAGCCTGTTGAAATCGTCTCTTCTGGGCAGTCATTTTGATGGTAAAATCATTGAAAACGGACCGGCCCATCAAAAGTCATTTCCTATTTTATGTTAATTTAAAAATTGCTTTATGCAACTTATTTTGGATAAATAATGATATCTTGATTGAAAAATAATGATCAGAATCATGTGAATTTGACACCATTCGATTCGTCCCATCGAGACGAATCGAATGGTACCAAAATCGTTTAATTTTGATCAATATATCGCGAAATATGTGTGTGCGCCATAATTGATTCGTTTTTTATCTTTAAACAATATCTTGTGATCTAATGATCAGAATTAGATGATTTGGTGTCATTCAATTCGTCTTGATGAGACGAAACGAATGGTACCAAAATTATTCAATTATGATTGATAGATCATGCGTTATTGGCTAAAATACTTAGCTGCGCCATAATACCCATATTTACCTTATCAATAAAAAAAAGTATACGTATATTACGTAGACAATAAATTACCAACCCGATCAAATATAACAATTCTATTATTTTCTTCCATCACGATATGACTTTTAAACCGTATACCACCAACGTCTGTTATAATCTGTTTCTCTGCTTCATCCCAATTACCAATAACACGCTCAAATTTAATTGAATTGTCTTTGCCATGATTAATAGTAATGTCAAATGAATTATCTTGTAAATATTTTATGTCAGCGGATATTAGGTCATCATTTTGATCATGGAATAAAATACTTCGTTCATATGTTGAGTTAGGACGATAGCCAAAGTACGATGTCCAAGGTGAATAAGGATCTATAACAAAGTGACTGTTATTTTAATACAAATAAAATAATGCATATTATATTGTCTATAAATTGTATATCAATTGTACCAAATGATCCTATAGTAACTTTCTTTAATTCTTGATGCTCTTTCAAGATTAATGATAAAGCAGCTTGAGCAATAACATAAGAGGATACTTCTGGATTAGGTGCAAATAATTCCGTTTCATATTTCTAAAAACGTATAGACATGAGAAATGATATGACATTTCGATAAATACATAAAATATCTTTACCTTAATAAATCCAGTTTCAATTTCTCCTTGTATGAAAGCAGGATGTGAAACTACTCTTTTCAAAAATTCAATATTTGTATTCAATCCAACAATCTTTACAAATTGCAATACATATATATGTAAAATAATATAAATAACCTTGAACGTATGAATAATAACTTTGTGTAAATAATTTAATAAAACAAACCTCATATTCTTGTAAGGCTTGTCTTAATTTACGTAATGCTTCTGTACGATTTGCACCCTTAGTAATTAATTTCGCAATCATAGGATCATAGTAAACATTAATTTCATCTCCTTGCTCAAAACCAGTCTCTAAACGAATATTTGATGAAAGTGATGGTGTACGAATATGAAGTAATGGTCCAGTATCAGGAAGAAAATTACTATAACAAATATATAAATATATATATGCGTGTGTGTAAAATTTATTTTGTTTAAATAAATTATATTTAGAAAAATCAAATATACTTTTCTGGATTTTCTGCGTATATACGAGCTTCAAATGCATGACCATCGAGACAAAGTACATCTTGTGTCATGGGTAACGGATTTCCTGATGCCACCTATAAATAAATACGTCTCAAAAAATAAGTACATCGAAATTAAATATATATATGTATATTTAAATTAATTATACCTCCAGTTGCCAATGAACTAAATCTGTAGAGGTAACCATTTCCGTCACCGGATGTTCCACCTGCAATCTTGTATTCATTTCCATGAAATAGAAACGTTTATCTTTATTGTCCATTATAAATTCAACGGTACCTGCTCCAACATAATTAACAGCTTTAGCTGCAGCAACAGCTTTTGCACCAAGTTCTTGTCTTATTTCATTACTTAATCCAGGTGCAGGAGCTTCCTCCAAAATCTTTTGATGCCTTCTTTGAACAGAACAATCTCTTTCAAAAAGATGTACAACATTTCCTTGTGTATCAGCAAAAATTTGTACTTCAACATGACGTGGTGTTTCAAGATATTTTTCAATAAGAACTTGATCATCAGCAAAAGATTTTATAGCTTCTCTTTTAGATGATTCAAGTTGAATTTCGAATTCAGATGGATCATTAACAATACGCATTCCTTTTCCTCCTCCACCTTTTATAGCTTTAATTAAAACTGGATACCCAATTTTTGATGCTTGTTCCTTAAGAAATTGAGGATCTTGATTTGTTCCATGATATCCTGGAACAACAGGAACGTTAGCAGCAATCATAATATCTTTCGATTCACTATTTAAGAACATGTTGTGTGTTAGATGATTATTGTCTTGCTAATAATATTAATAAATAAAAATAATGTATACCTTTTTGAGCCCATAGAAATCATTGCTGATGCTGGTGGACCAATAAATATAATTTTTTCATTTGCGAGACGTTCGGCAAAATTTGGATTCTCTGATAAAAATCCATATCCTGGATGAATAGCCTAAATATTGAAATAAAAGAATTATTACTGTTATAACCTTTTCTTTTCATAAGTAGTTAAAATTATAAAATTTCTTTTTTTTCAAATACCTGCGAACTACTTTCTTTGGCTACAGCAATTATCTTATCAATATTTAAATAACTTTCTGAAGAAGGTGCAGGTCCAATTAAATATGCATCATCTGCCTACATTAAAAAAGTGAAGTTTAATTAGTTTAATTACGGTGAATAGTTTATTAGATGGTAACAAACAAAAAAAAAGATCATTACAAGAAACTTACCATTTTAACATGTAACGAATATTTATCTGCTTCGCTATAAACAGCGACAGTCTTTATGCCTAATTTTTTAGCAGTGCGAATCACACGACATGCAATTTCACCTCTAAATTATATTTAAAAAATGACGATTAATTTTGTATCTCTTACAAACCGTCAAATAATGAAATGAATTGAAATGAATAATAATCCTATTACCGGTTTGCGATTAGAATTTTATCGAATAATGGTTTATTAACTTAAATTATTTATTAAAAAAAAATAAAATTTAATAGCATTCGGTAATATGACGGAAAAAGATATTATATACCTGAATTAGTTGAAAAGTAATAATGATTAAAATGATCCAAAGATGGCTTGTTTAGAAATAATGTAGGTAGGAAGACATTTTTTTTTATGGGATAAGTAAATTTAGACAAAAATGGGTCATTGACTTTTGGATATCGAAATAATCGATACATTTTTTGCAAAAGTTAACAAATATGCAAGTCATTATTACAGATATTAACCGGGAGTTTATATTACGTATTTTTATGTGCTACCAAAATCCCTTAACAGGAGTAATATAATTAATGGCGTAAATTCCGCTCCTCTATTCACAATTGGTTGGTAAATAAAATAGGCTTGCATTTCTACCATTTAATTCACTCTTGGCTTCAAGTGATTTCCATTAGATAATATATTGAGACTGAGCTAGCTGTTAATATCATCTTAAAAAAAAAAAGAATATTGACAGCTAAAATATTGAAGGACTCCAGAAAAGCTCACGTGCCAATGATTGAAGCTTCCTTCCAACGCCAATTCTTTGTTAATTATAATTCTTGAATATTTTCCAGGTCGGTGACTCATTAATCAGTCCAAGTAATTTGCACCAATTAATAATAAAATTATATGTTTAATAAAATGAAAACACCGATTTTTTAACGTTATTTCAATTCGAATCGTGTTCTTTTTATTTTCAAAAAACCCATTTTTCTACGTTTCTTCATAATTGTTTTGAATTTAAAGAAATACTCGTATCATTTATGATGTTTATAAATTATAATTTTCAAAATTTCTACAGGCCAGAATGATGACAACTCGTCATAGTTCTTAATATAAAACGCGTATAAGAAATATTGGCTTTAAAAGTATGGTAATAAATCTCAAATAATCTTAAACACTTCCGAAATTACTGTAATATACTCTACTTAAATATTAAGTACTGTACGATCTACTCTTTATAATGAACCTCTTTATAATGAACTCTGAAAATAACGGACTAAAAAAAATTTTAAAAATTTATATCAGTTCGGTATAGAGAAAGTATTGTATTACATACTTCTGTTATATCTTCAATTCACAAAAGAAAAAGAATATAGAAAACTTTTAATGTACAAAACGGTTGACGAAGCAAATGGTGGAAATTTCATTCAAAAGAAATTTTGCAAATACTGTACAGTACATACTGAATAAAAGAGATCGTTGATGCTCCGTACACGTAAGTACGTACGACATACTAGAGTGGTAACTCAAGTAAATCAAAACTGTCAGCAATATTAGTAATTTTATTATGATCAAATTTGTGAAATTAAATGATCGTTTAAGATATTATTTTACTTTATGAAAAACGTAAAATTCATCTGAATATTGTTTTGAGTGAAAACTGTCATAAGAATTGTTTGCTCGACTTTTTACAAAAGTTCTAGTAAAGCTTTTTTTATACTTGTTGGACCGGCAAAAATTTTTTAAAAATCAATTAAAAATCACTAATCATTTACGATTAGTTGATTAGTCAATTAATCGATAAACATATCGACTGATTTGATTTTTTGGGCAAACTGTACACAAAAATTTGCTCTTAAGTGACGTTGAAAAACTAATAAACGAAGCACTTGTTACAACTAACAAAAGAGCTTTTTTGACGTCTAGACAAGTTAAAAAACCAATAAAGCTCAATAAAAGAGCCATGCTAAGCTGTAGAAAGAAGTGTTTTTACCGTTTGTTGAAATCCTCAGGTGTAGGGATGTTAGGTGGTTCGAAAGAACATAAGTTCTAAACTGTTTAATGAGTTTCTTAATTTAGCAATCCAGTTTTTGTTCAAATTTCAGTTCAAAACTTAAGTTAGAAAAAATAGATTATTGTTTCTTCAATTTGGAACTTGGTTTTTTGATTTATATTAGCACTAATATGCTTTAAAAGCTAAACTATATCAGTATATTTGCATTATATCGAAATATAATACATATTTATTCCCCGGTTCTTATTTATACTTCTATACTATTTCTTCTCGATTATTGCCCAGATTTCAGATTCGGGCCGATCCGGAATTCGTAATTCTTTTTGATTATATTTTTTATGATACGAGTTTTTTAAACTATTAGTTACAAACAAAGAGTAAAAGTCGCTGGCTAAAAAAAAAATAGAGAGAGAAAAGAAAGAAAAAAAAAAAACCGAAAAATGATTTGTGATTTGTAGTAAGCTAAACTTTATGAAATACGCAACTTTACTTTGAAGAAATAGTATAGAAGTATAATAAGAACCTGGGAATAAATCAGTTATTATCCTCGAAATGGACATAACCACTTCGTGGACAATAACATATACGTACTGTACATACGCACGTGTGTATGTAAAGAGCCAATAAAAACAAAAGTTTGGGACTTAAGTTCGAACTCAATTGCAACTTTCACATGATATTTTTTGAACTCAATTCGAACTGTTTCTGAAACTTGAGCTTAATGGAACAGAACCGAACTTTTAACATCCCTACTCGGGTGTTTTTAGAATGGCTGGGAATTGTTTGATGGGTTGGTAACTTTCAAGCCTTTTTTAACCTACTTTTGTCTTATAATTAAATACATGAATTTCGAAATTTTCTACGTGCTTAATTATAAATGCAAAGCTGGTTAATAAAATTTTTTTGATAATCCTCGATCATTATTGGTCCATTTTGGGGTCAAAACAAATCGGCCGATATGATTTAGTTGATAAATTAATATGATTTTGCCATTCTAGCTAAAATATATTTGAAAACACTACTTATTGGATACAAGTTTTTTTAGTAAAATTTATATATTCTATTAGTCGAATACTCAAAACTTACACATTAACAAAAATCTTCTAGTATAGTTGTCAGACGAAAGACGAAACCTAAGCTCTCAAATGACGAAACCTCAAATCCTTCTGACGAAAGATGAACCTCGAATTTGAAATGTGCTCTTGCTAAAAAAAAAAAATAATAAAATAAAATCTACTTTAATAATGAGAATAATGAAACCTAATATATGTGTATGTTTCTTACTAAAAAAAAAATCTAATTACTGAAATTCTATGTTAATAATGAAACCCTAATGTTTCCCGCCAAAAAAAAAAAATTATGTTCTAGCCAAAGCCAAGCTATTAATAAAATCAAATAAAAATAATCCTAGAAATTTATGTATTTGTTGTGCGTCAGATTAAAACTTTCGTCAGATTAAATCCGACGCACGTCAAATGACTATCAGTTGACCAGCATTAAATGATCGGCAACAACTGGCCTAAACTAACCCCTAACTTTACCGTAATTTTACCCTAACCCTAATCTAATTAGGCCGGGTCTAATCTGACGCAAGAATCAATCTGACACACAACATATATACAAGTTCAAAACAAGTTCATCTTAAAACTTTGCAAAAAATGCAAACATGTTTACTTGAAATAGTTCTGACACGTTTTCGAGATTATTTAGAATGAATCCGATTAGAGGATCTGATTGGTCAGTTTAATCGGACAGACGGGTCCGTACTAGAGTTGCTGGTGAAACTGGTGAAACTTGGTGAAACTTGGTGAAACTGGTGGCTATCTAAAATCTGATTGGCTATTAAATGCAATAGCCAATCAGATTTTAGATAGTCACCAGTTTCACCAGCGTGATTTAGTTTCACCTGCAGCTCTAGTCCGTACCGACAATCACTTCATCGACACCACATTTCACCGATCCGACAAGTTCATTTTACCGACAGTTCATTTCACCGAAGCTCATTTCACCGACAGTTTTTTTTAAAAAGCACACTAACTTTAACCCTAATTCTACCTTGACCCTAACGACAATGACCAGAATTACTTTGTCGGTGAAATGAGCTTCGGTGAAATAATCTGTCGGTAAAATGAACTTGTCGGTGAATAATTGTCGTGAAATGATTGCCACCCCGGACGGACCATTGAGTGAAGCGCTCGAGAACGCCCTTAATCTATTTACCACCCTAATGTAGTACGTACAGTACGTACGTACGTACGTACAAAATATATAAAATATCGTACTCATCTGAAATATATTTCGCATTGTTTTTCGACCAAGATTAGTACATACAAAAAAAATTATGGCATCATACCAAAAGAAAAGGCTATTTCCGCATATTAAATATAATAAATTTACAGACCCTATTGTGATTGGAAAAGGTACGTTAATATAATCAAGCGTTCACTTCGATTATGGGTGTTCTCAAGCACCTTACTCAATGGATCGGAAGTAAATTTTTAATTAGTCGGAAACGAATAAATGAATCAAGTGAGTTATCATTGCGATGAACGAATCAGTGTGATACAAACCACCTTTTTTCGTCAAAAATTTGTCATTGATAAAGGTAGCTCAAGCATTACTTTATATTCAATCATAATAATAAACAATAAATTCTCACCAAGTTTCAATCCGATCCAAAAAATAACCATTTTATTGATAATGCTCGAAGCTTTTAAAACAAATGATCGATACCTTAATACGAACATAATAAATACAACATATTTTTTAAATAATAATAATAACATAAAAAATTATTGCTTCTTGTTGCTGTAAAGCAACTTTCGCTAACGATTCGATAAATTGATTCTGTTGCTGTTGCAACAAAAAATTTAAATTGTATAATCATTAAAAGGAGAAGCCGATGCAACTAAAGTTGAAGCTTCGACAGTCAGTTGAATAGAATTTTTTTATTGGATGTTTAGTTGTTTTTGGTAGAATAGTGAAGATCACGATCAAAAGAAAAAGAGTATGCTCAAGCATTTAATTCTATTAATATCATCATTGATGTTGATGCTTGAGCATCATCACGATCATTATTAAATCAATTGATTGAGATGNAAAGAGTATGCTCAAGCATTTAATTCTATTAATATCATCATTGATGTTGATGCTTGAGCATCATCACGATCATTATTAAATCAATTGATTGAGATGTTTGAGAAAACCTATGTCGGAAATGATGTCATTTCGACATTTTCTTTACTATGACTAACCTTAAATACTATAAAAATCTATATCGGCCGATTTAAAAATTTGATCTAATAATTCATTTTGGATGATTTTAATACCAAAATGTTCGTCTCAATGAGACGATTCCAACGAGCCCAAAATCGTTAAAATCGAATCACGGGATCTCAAGATCGTTATTATTTTATTAGTAATTTTTAAATTATTATGTAAAATCTTTGATATTGAATAACTTTTGTTTTACCATCAAAATGTTCGTCTCAGTGAGACGATTCTATATTCAATATCAAAGATTTTACATAATAATATAAAAATTACTAATAAAATAATGCAAAGTCTTAACGATCTTGAGATCCCGTGATTCGATTTTAACGATTTTGGGCACGAACAAAATGGATTAGTAGGTCAAAAGTTATTCCAAAACTTTGTAAATCAGCCGATATGCACTGCAAAATAATGTATCTATGATCAAATTTTGCAGCACATAACCCTCTTTTGTCAAAAAACTATTTCTACTATTAAAAATACTAATTATTTATGATAACACCTTATATGCAGGGTTGGCAATGGATATACTCTAGGAAAATTACTAATGAGCGAATGGAACCCAATGGAGCCAATGGAGCCAATGAAGAACCTAAAGGAGCAAATTGAAAAAAGCCAACGCTGCTTATATGGACTCGATTATTTATTATATCAGATATGAAATACCCTAATACGTTATATTTACGTATTATCCATTTTTATACTTTCTACGTCGTATATATGAAGGATACACTATTAAATAAATAAAAAGATAACGATTAGGTCCTTTTTGTTTTTATTACGGTCTTTGAGAAAACCTTTAACGTACTGTATACATAAACATTATAATTATGAATGTACCTAATAACCCTGATGTTGATAAAATTTTAGTAAAAAGAAAATGGACATTAGCTCTCAATTTGTGTTTGAAAAAATCGATTAACCAACGGTTATTAAAATATTTATTAAGCGATACACAGTATGAAATCGGCAATTTTATTGAAGAACTGAAGGATTATGATGATTTATATTTTGTTGAAAATATTGAAAATCAAAACGCAAATGAGACATGGAACAAGATCATCGATTTACTGTGTAAAAAATCATTTTCATCAAGGCATCAAGTATGCGAATTTGTCACACACGCTATATATAGTTTTCTCAATATTAATGAGAATATAAATGAAATTATCTATTTACTCGAACGATTACAAAATGCCGAAGACAACTTGTTAAAAAAAATACCTGACGTATGTTATGTGAATTCTATATGGAATGATATAGTTAAAATGTTTTCCAAAGAAATAATTTCAACTGATCAACAAGCGTTAGAATTTTTCAATCAATTTACAAATGGGCTTGATGGTTTTAACTATTCCAACAATGCGTTTTTTCTTGCAAAGCTTCATCTTTTGTTTGCTTTATGCTCGACAAATCAATTATCAACACAACAAGAAGCATTTTCTGATCAACCGATTTATATTGGAAAAACTGATAAAGAAAACGTAGATTTCATGTGGAATATTATTTGTAGAATGTTTTCTAACAGAATTTTTGTATCTATTCATCAAATTTCGGAGTTTCTTAACGAATTTGCGAAAGGAATTGTCAATCTTAATGAAGCTGAAAATGCTTTTTTGTTTGCACGGCTTAAAGTTGCGATTATTTTATGCGAAAACTTACAATCGTTTTCACCGCATCAACTGCAACAAGAAATATCGTTTTTGAACGAGCAAATTTATAATGATAGATTATTGAGCGAGGAAGAAAAAATATATTTGTATAATTATCTTCAAAATGATTATAAAAATGAGATTCGACGTTCAATTTTTAATAACGTGAAAAGAATTAAAATCAATTTTCTAAACGTAAGCACTAAACCAGTTTGTTTAAACGCTGATGATAGATCGTTCCAATACAAAAATGTCGAGATGGATTATTTCTATAGAATGTTCTTTCTTGATCTTTGCCATGAAAACGGAATTGAAGCTAAAAAGAATAAATATAAGACATTCATTTATTTTTCAAAATCTGATGAAATGGGGAAAGCTAATGGAATGTATAGTTTTGGTGACTGTTATCGGGATGGAGTTGGTGTTAAAAAGGATGAACATAAGGCATTTATTTGTTATCAAAAATCTGCTGATATGAGTAATGAAAAGGGAATGTTGATGGTTGCCACTTGCTATCGTCTAGGAATTGGAGTTGAAAAGGATGAACATAAGGCATTTATTTATTATCAAAAGTCTGCTGACATGGGTAATGAAAAGGGAACATTGATGGTTGCCACTTGCTATCGTCTAGGAATTGGAGTTGAAAAGGATAAACATAAGGCATTTATTTATTATAAAAAATTTGCCGATATGGGTGATGCGAGTGGAATATTTAATGTTGGTTATTGTTATCAAAATGGAATTGGAGTTGAAAAGAATGAACACGAGGAATTTATTTATTATCAAAAATCTGCTTATATGGGTAATAAAAATGGAACGTTGATGGTTGCCACTTGCTATCGTCTAGGAATTGGAGTCGAAAAGGATGAACATAAGGCATTTATTTACTATAAAAAATTTGCCGATATGGGTGATAAAATTAGTGCATTTATAGTTGGTAGTAATTATCGTTTAGGAATTGGAATTGAAAAGGATGAAATTAAGGCATTTATTTATTACCAAAAATCTGCAGATATGGGGTACTCTGAAGGAACGTTCTAGGTTGGAAATTGTTATCGTGATGGAATTGGAGTTGAAAAAGACGAACATAAAGCATTTATTTATTACCAAAAATCTGCAGATATGGGGCATGCTAAAGGAACGTTCCAGGTTGGTCATTGTTATGAAAAAGTAATTGGAGTTGAAAAGGACGAACATAAGGCATTTATTTATTTTCAAAAATCAGCTGAAATGGGTGATGAAATGGGAACAATTGTTGTTGGGACTTATTATGATCTAGGAATTGGAATTGATAAGGATAAACATAAAGCATTTATTTATTATCAAAAATCAGCAGAGATGGGTAATGTTTATGGAACAATGAAGGTTGGTTTTTGTTATCTAGAAGGAATTGGAGTTAAAAAAGATGAATATATGGCATTTGAATGGTTTCAAAAATCCGCCAAGATGGGTAATATTGATGGAATAGTGATGGTTGGATATTGTTATCGAGAAGGACTTGGAGTTGAAAAAGATGGATATATGGCATTTGAATATTTTCAAAAATCAGTTAAGATGGAATGTTCATACGGAATTAATTCTCTTGGTGAATGCTATTATTTAGGGTTAGGTACTCAAAAGGACGAACATAAGGCACTCGTTTATTATCAAAAATCTGCAGAAATGGGATATTCTGATGGGATGAATAATCTTGGAAATTTTTACATCAATGGAATTGCAGTTAAAAAAGATGAATATAAGGGATTTGAATATTATAAAAAATCTGCTGATATGGGCCATGACGGTGCAATATCCAATCTTGGCTTGTGTTATAAAATGGGATTAGGAGTTGGAAAAGATGAAAATAAAGCATTAGAATATTTCCAAAAATCTGCTGAAATGGACAATGCTAGGGGATTAATCAATCTTGGCATGCATGAGGTGAATGAATATAGGAGATTCATTCATTTACAAAAAGCAGCTGAATTGGGTGACGCATTTGGAACTTTTTGTCTTGGAGAATGTTATTTTAAAGGAATTGGAGTTAGAAAAAACAAGCAAAAGGGATTTGATTATTTTCAAAAATCAGCTAAGATGGGAAATTTAATTGGGATGTCTAAAGTTGCTGATTGTTATAGGAATGGTGATGGTGTAAAAAGAAATTTACAAAAAATCGAAAAGTAAGTATCCTTTTCAATCTAAGCACAAACTTCAAATTCATATGTGCTAGAGCCTACAAAAAGTTGACTTTATAATAATCATTCGATTGAAAAATAACATTATATTATTATCAGCATTATTTCTGTATTGAAAATTGAAAATTAAACCTGTGTTAGTTATTATATAAAATTTAAAGATCAGACTAATTTTGCCCAAAAATAACCTTGCAGTTGGCTATTGCAGTCCTGACTCTAATAGTTCGGAAATTCAATCCTTACTGAGATTTTACTAGTGTTAAAATCATTAATTTCACTTTTATGAGTGTCGTGATCGGGTTTTGAATATCGAAATTTTGATTAACACTCCAACTAATTTATGTTATATTTTTAATAATGACTTAGTGTTAAGAAAATAAGACCACGATTAGGTTATTTTTTCAAATTATTTATCCTTTTTTATTGTAAGAAAAACAATTAACTAAATTTCTGTTTATTGTTTTAGACATAAACGAGGTGGTGAATAGTAATTTTAACATTGACGATGAAATAAAAAGAAAACTTCAAAAAAAAGATCTTTTATGGATTCCTTATAACGAATTTGATAATATTAAACGAATAGGAAAGGGCGGATTCGCAACTGTATTTTCTGCTTATTGGAAATTTGAATTTCTAAATGAAAATGGTTGCGTGCAAGTTTTAAATAAAAGAGTTGCACTTAAACTATTTGATAGATCAAAGAGTAATTCCGTAAATAATTTCATGAAGGAGGTGATTATTATATAACATTAATTTTTAATATATTTATTATTTTTTGATCAACTAACTAAAGAGTTTTTTTCATTGAAGTTGAACGCATACTGTGATATTGATAATCCTTCTTTTCTAGAATGCCACGGTATTTCAAAAGATGTTTTTGAAAATTATATACTTGTTATTCAATATATAGAACTTGGCAGTTTACGTGAAAATCTCTATCTTGTATCACAATTAAAATGGAAAGATAAATTGAATCTGTTAAGTTGTATAGCTCATGACCTAAATATAATTCATTTTCACAACTTAATTCATAGAGATTTGCATAGCGGAAATATACTACTAAATAGTCTTAGGAGTGCATATATCGCAGACTTGGGAATTTCAATATCAGCTAATACAACTTCAGATAACAACAATTATGGAATTTTGCAATATATGGCACCTGAAATAATAGACAACAAGCCATATACAACAGCGTCCGATGTGTATTCTTTTGGAATTATAGCATATGAAATAGTATCAGGAGAAATAGTATCAGCATCCCAAGATTATTGTGGCATTTCAGATGACGATCTAGTACTAGGAATTGTTCTTGATAATTTACGTCCTACAATTCCATCATATGTTCCAAAACTAATTGCTGATTTAATCAAAAAATGTTGGATGTTGAGCCAAAACGAAGGCCAACTTCTAGTGCAATAGATGATAATATAAATATGTGGATCGAAGATTTAAATGATAACTCAACCGAATTATTTGCACAAATAAAAGAAGCTGACAAAAGATTACTGTCCAGCATATCAACACCATCTGTCTTAAAGGAATCTCATGAAGCAATTTCTTTTAGCCCTTTATTGACCGAAAATATCAGAAATATCGTAGATTCTGATAAGCAATATAGCAATTTAGGTAGCTATCATTTATATTTTCATAAAGTTAATCAATCTGAACAAAAATTAAAAGTTCATTAAATTTTCATGAAGCAATTTATTTCGGCCCTTTATCGAACGAAAATATAAACATCATAGATTTTGATATGCAATATAGCAATCCAGGTAGTTAATATTCTATTCGGTTTATAATTTCATGAAGTTAATTAATATTAAAAAATAGAAGTTAATTAAATACGATTTGGTTAGATGAAGTTGGGCTCAAGAAAGATTATAAAAATACAATAGGTAATTGTGTAATTGTTATTTCATCCAACCAAGGATGTTGAAAAATATCGATTTATTAAGATCAATATTTCTGGATCAAATTGATATTTACAAATTTGTTTCTACACTATGTGGTCAAACTACAATAGAACATAATTTGAGCTAAGTAATATAAATTTGGCCATCCAATATAGCAGAAAAATTTAATAATTTCGGAAAAAGGACTTATCGCTAAAGTAAAACTTCAAATCAAATCGATATTTTTCCGCGTCTCAAATCTTGAACTACACCACTATATGATTTTTCATGTGCTTATTTTAATCATGAAAATCTTGTTCAATATATTAATAATGATTACATGTATTTACGTTAATAAAGATCATCAATATAAACAAACAAGCAGCGAAAGTTTAATACGCATGGAAATTTCAAATGTTAAGGATAATCAGGAAGCAGATGAGATTGATTACACAAAGTTCGAAGATTATCAAGAATTTACTAGATCCGTATCCGACCTTGAAGATGATCTGTTCGAGGATTTCCTCTATTATCAAAAATTTGCTGATATGGGGGAGTCTGAAGGAATGAACAATCTTAGATCATGTTATTATCATGGACATGGAGTCAAAAAAGATGAACATAAGGCATTCATTTATTTTAAAAAATCTGCAGAAATGGAGAATGCTTACGGAATGTATAATTTTTGATGTTGTTATCATCATGGAAATGGAGTTGAAAAAAATGCACATAAGGCTTTTATTTATTATCAAAAATCTGCAGAGATGGGGTGTGTTAAAGGAATATTTATGGTTGGATATTGTTATGATGAAGGAATTGGAGTGGAAAAGGATGAACATAAGGCATTCATTTATTATCAAAAATCTGCAGAGATGGGTGTTGCTAGTGGGGCATATAATGTTGGATATTGTTATCAAAATGGAATTGGAGTTGACAAGGATGAACATGGGGCATTCATTCATTATAAAAAATCTGCAGAGATGGGGAATAGCGGTGCAATGAATAAACTTGGATATTGTTATTGTCATGGAATTGGAGCTGGAGTTGAAAAGGATGAACATAAGGCATTCATTTATTTTCAAAAATCTGCTCAGATTGGGGATGTTAATGGAATATACAATGTTGGATATTGCTATTATCATGGAGTTGGAGTTGAAAAGGATGAACAAGAGGCATTTATTTATTTTCAAAAATCTGCTGAGATTGGGTACGTTAATGGAATATACAATGTTGGATATTGTTATTATCATGGAATTGGAATTGAAAAGGATGAATATAAGGCATTCATTTATTTTCAAAAATCTGCTGATATGGAGGACAGTTGTGGAATGTATAATGTCGGATGTTGTTATCATAATGGAATTGGAGTTGAAAAGGATAAATATAAGGCATTCATTTACTATCAAAAATCAGCAGAAATGGGGAACGCCTATGGAACATATAATGCTGGATGTTGTTATTATTATGGAAATGGTGTTGAACGGGATGAACATAAGGCATTCATTTATTATCAAAAATCTGCAGAGATGGGTGACACTAAAGGAGCATATAATGTTGGATATTGTTATGATCATGGAATTGGAGTTGAAAAGGATGAACATAAGGCATTCATCTATTACCAAAAAGCTGCAGAGATGGGACACGCCGGCGGAACATATAATGTTGGATATTGTTATCTTAATGGAATTGGAGTTAAAAGGGATGAATATGAGGCATTCATTAATTATCAAAAATCTGCTGATAGGGTGATGCGAATGGAACAAATAATGTTGGTTGTTGTTATCGAGACGGAATTGGAGTTGAAAAAGATGAGAAAAAAGCATTCGAATATTTTAAGAAAGCCATAAATATGGGGAATCTTTACGGATTAAACAATCTTGGATTTTGTTATTTGTTTGGAAATGGTGTCAAAAAAGATAGACATGAGGCTTTTACTTATTTTCAAAAATCTGCAGAGATTGGGGACGCTTACGGAATGAATAATATTGGAATTTGTTATCAAAATGGAATTGGTGTTGAAAAGGATGAACACGAGGCATTCCTCTATTATCAAAAATCTGCAGATATGGGAAATTCTAGTGGAATGAACAATCTTGGATCATGTTATTTGTTTGGAAATGGTGTCAAAAAAGATGGGCATAAGGCTTTTATTTATTTTCAAAAATCTGCAGAGATGGGGGATGCTCACGGAATGTATAATGTTGGAATTTGTTATCAAAATGGAATTGGTGTTGAAAAGGATGAACACGAGGCATTCCTCTATTATCAAAAATCTGCAGAGATGGGGAACGATTATGGAATATATAATGTCGGATGTTGTTATCATCATGGGATTGGAGTTGAAAAGGACGAACATAAGGCAATCATTTATTATCAAAAATCTGCTAAAATGGGGTACTCTGAAGGAATGTTCCAGGTTGGAAATTGTTATCTTGATGGAATTGGAGTTGAAAAGGACGAACATAAGGCATTTATTTATTACCAAAAATCTGCAGATATGGGGAACGCTTATTGGACATATAAAGCCGACTGCTGTTATCTTGAAAAATATGAACACAAGGCATCCATTAATTGTCAAAAATATGCAGATTTAGGTATTTCTGATAGAATATTTCAAGTTGGCATTTGTTATTATGACGGAATTGGAACTGAAAAAGATGAACATAAGGCTTTTATTAATTTTCAAAGATCTGCGGACTTAGGGAATGTTAAGGGAATATTCGTAATTGGTAATTGCTATCGAAACGGAATTGGAGTAGAAAAGGATGAACGTGAGGCATTCATTCATTATCAAAAGTCCGCAGAGATGGGACATGCTGGTAGTATGTATAATCTTGGATATTGCTATAAAAATGGAATTGGAATCAAAAAGAATGAAAACATGGCTTCCGTTTATTACCAAAAATCTGTCGATAAGAATCATTCTGCTTATTGTGACAACTGTGAAAAACTCATATTCGGTATTAGATTTAAGGTATAAAAATTTCAAATGTTTATGATTTTTATTTTAGAATGATTATTCCCTAATATTTTTAAAAATTTTCTTTTGACTAAAGTGTATGTATTGTGAAGACTTTGATCTCTGCAAAGAGTGCGAATCCCATTGCAATCACGATGCAAGTCATGCATTTATGAAAATTAAATGGCCGATACATAATAAAATTTATAGACCTCTCTTTTCACCCCATTATACTAATGAATCCATGACTCTTGGTAAATATTATTTAAAAGTTATTCTTTGTTTCTACATTCAATTAAGGCTAAACATACTTTAAATATAAACAGGTAAAGTTTCTTGTGACAATTGCCATAAATCTCTCATATATAGTGTCAAATACAAGGTACTGTAAACTTTGATATTAAAATTATCCATTATACCACCTTTTAATTTCTATTTCTTTATGAATTTAAAACATGTGTAGTGTGGACATTGCAAAGATTTCAATCTCTGTGATAATTGCGAACCCACTTATGAGCATGACCCTAATCATGCACTTATCAAATACACAAGGCCAATTAAATGTTTTAATGAGCCTTATTTGTTGTTGCCAATGTTTTTTGAGACTTGTTTGATTGTCCGGAATGTAGCAAATTTATAATTCTGCAAATTTATTTATTCAAATGATTATTAAATTTATGTCAAATAAAAAGTACACCATTTCCTCCGATTTGATTTTTAGGGGTCTGATTTCGATAAATGGTTACACAAACTTCTGCTATTAAATGACGTGAGAATAACAAACGAAACATTCAAATAAAATATTTTTTTGGCCTCTATATGAGATAAATAAGCAATAAATATTAAAAAAAACCAGCTACGCCAGGCTATAAAAGGAAGCACTATCACTAGTTGTTAAAGCGTTCGGGTAGTGAAGGATTGGTTTGTTAGGTTGTATAATGGGTAAAGTGAATTCAGAAGCAATTTTCAGGAAAACTACTTTTTTTACTTACTTTCAGCTAATAATTAATCATGTAGATATTAAAATATTCTATACACTTGGTTATGGAGTTTAAAGACCGTTGTTGTAAAAATCACTTTGTAATAAATTTAACAGCAAATAATTCTCGATCATAATTGGCTAATTTTGGGTCAACCCAAATCGGTGGATACGCATAATAATAAATTCCTATGCATCCATGAATTCGTAGATGGATCACCATAAAAACAAATAAATTTTGCTCTTAAACTTCGAATCTAAATTATTAAATTCTAATGATTCTTAAAGAAGAGCAAAATATCAGGTCAAATTTAAACGACATACACTACGTTTACTACAGTTATCCTCCCATACAATCATATAGAATATTTTTTAAAAATGCGCATATAAGGGAGATGTGCTTATATGAGGATTTTTTCCTATAAATTACAAGAGTAATGGGGTGCCACTGGCGCTCTAAATATTTCGATCGTAAATGATAATTATTTTTTAATTTTAAAAATGAGATACATTAATTAACATTTATGTAACAATAAGTCAAGAAATGGTGTAAAATTAATCAGCTTATAGCTATACATGGGTGTCTAAATTACTCCTCTTTATAAAAAAATTATTTCGACATTTAGTCTGTCGAAATCAATTTCTTTAGTGGCGAAATTAATTTGAATTCTTTATGTCAAAATACATTAGATAATATAGATACTTTGTGGAATTCATATAAACAAACTAGCAATGTTGAAATGTTTGGCGAAACTACTTTTTTAAAAAATAATTTAGACACCCATGTATACTTATAGCCAATGCTACTTTTGTTTCAGAAAAATAATTTTTAAGAAGTTAGATTATAACAAAACTAACTTAAAATGTACATTGAATAATAAGCACCAGTTATTGAAATCATGAACCCACTGTAAAATACACATCACTTACTATTAAAATTGTGAACACCAACTGCTAAATAATAAATCTCTCTTTTTTCCTTTTCTATGGGACGCCATATAGGCGTAATTCTCTTCATTAACCATGTATTGTTAAGAAATAATGAATCATTAACTCACCTATTTTGAAATTATGAATTATCTCATTGATTATTTACTGTGAGATCACTAGCCTGTCAACTGTTAAATTGCTAAATTTATTTACTGCAAAAATAATGAATTTGTACAATTGGCTCCAAAGTTTAACACACACGTTTTGCACAAATAAGCATAATGATTATGCGTACAGTATATCGATATATATTAATTAATTTTTATTAATACGGTAATTAACTGATTATTACGTATATCTAATAGTATCAAACAAAAATTCCAGGTTTTGTTGATCGTTATGTAGTTCTCCTAATCCACAAATCAGATTTCAAATAACGTAACATGATTAGTGATTTGAACCGGTTGGGCTACAATCGGTTAACCGACACTAACTGAATAAATTTCGGGTAACTGGTTGAGTAAATGCTTAATCGGTTGACCCGAACAACCGTTTGAGTAAATGCTTAATCGGTTGACAAAATGTAAATGACATTAAAAATGAGCAAAGGTTCCGAAAAGTTCCGAAATGAAAATGAATAAACATAGTAGACGAGCAAAATCGAGACAAAAATTTGAGTAAAGGTCTGAGAATTCCTGAATGTAAGACGTGGAGTAATCTTAATCGGTTGCAATCGGTTGACGCCAAATATTTTAGTTCGGTTAACCTATTAAGGAAAATTTTTCGGTTCAAATCACTAATCAAAATATGTCAGCAATATTAGTAATTTTATTAGGATCAGATTTTAAACAGTGAAATTAAATGATCGTTTAAGATATCATTTTACTTTATGAAATGTAAAATTCATCTGAATATTGCTTTGAGTGAAAACTGTTTATAAGAATTCTTTATGTAAAGTTACGCTTGACTTATTACAAAAGTACTAGTAAAGCTTTTGTTTTACATGTTGGTAGTGATCCAAATCGGACCAAAAAATTCAGTCGATCAGTTGGGCAAAATTTTTTAAAAATCAATTAAAAATCAATTATTGTTCAACTAATCGATTAATCGATTGATATTGATTAGTCGATTAGTCAATTAATCGATTAATGACTAATCAATTGGTTGTTATATTGAAATAGCTTAATGTTGCTTTGAATTGTGCGCTTTGCGAGATCGAGATTTTTAGGACATGCGCTTTATTTGTTTATAGTTTTTACCTGTTGTCATTTATTATTAATGCCTGAATATTTTATTTAAATAATAGATGTAGATGGTAGTTAAATCAAATTATGATCTATTTGAAATTTGTCATCTGATATCATTTTCTTGTTTCACGTTAATATTTTCACGAAGTCATCTGCTAACACTTTTCTCGCTCATAACTACAATTTTTTTGGAATGTTGACATTTTGAGTGATTGAAATTGACGCTGCACACTTATCGTGGTCCATTATAAGTCAGTTAGAAGTGTTTTTATGCTTCTGACTCGTAATAAACTACAGTATATAATTCCAAGTTCTGTTAAATTTTTTTTGATTTTCATTCTTTGCAAATACTTTACATAAATTTTGGATTAAGATTATAAAAAACAGATTTATGATAGGTGTGAAACAACGGAAAAATTATATTATTTATTTATTACAATTTAATTGAATATCTTATATTATTTCATATAGTAACTGTAACTATACACTTATTATTAAAAATAGGTTTTTTTTTTGAGCACTAAGCCACTATAAATATTAATAATTAACTTCACGAGTGCTCCCGTAATTCTATTAATAATTGACGCGCCAGACGCGATGTTCGTTTCGAAAAACTCTATCCAACATGTTTTAAGCCAAATCCAGCATAAATTTTCATTCAACAATCTATTAGAAAAAAAATGTATTAATTATGGCGTAATAGAAAAATGTCAGAGATATCAGGTTGAAATTCGCTTCGGTAGATTTAAGTTTCCGGGGAAGCTTAGGGACAATCGGGTTATTTGGAGTGTTGACATTTTAGTATGATAGGTTCGAAGAGGATATTAGATGAATTACAATGCTGGCCAATAACCAAAGTCATACCATTTTTTAATATGACTTTAGTCATATAATCATATTATTTTGGTCATAGGTCATATTGGTCATACTAAGTGCTAATAAAAAATTTTTCAAAAGCTCATAAAGTCATATCGCCCTTAGTTATGACAAAATGACCGATGATATGTCATAAAGATCATATAGGTTATTCAAAGTCATCGGCCAACACTGATGAATTGAGCTCTTGATATTTAAATTTATTAATCATATTTTAAGCATCGATCAATGCAATGATACTAAATTTAACATTAAGAGTGTTAGACATTAAAATCTGACTTTTTTAAATATATTTAGCCAACTAAGTCATCCCTTCAGCTATTTGTAACTAAATACTAACTGATTTTTTTTTTTTTTTTGTCAACGTGGGATCAGAATTTTTTATATAATTTCTCAAAGTTCCTTCATGTTCATCTTTAATCATAAGGCACATGCACAAAAAGTCAGTAATGTAAACAATTTATAAAATAAATTACAAACCATGTCTTATCCCATACAACTGAATTATTCATCGGTGTATAATTCGACTATATTGACTTAACTAATATTATGTAAATCATATTCAGAGATTTAAGAATATAAAAAAAGTTTGCAAACCTTATCAATAAAGCTTTTCATATTAGTTTCAGTATCATTTGAAGTGATTTTTATACTCCTTAACGCAAGTATAACATTTTTCATTCCGTTAGAAATACACTTTGTCATATAAACACGTCCTCCAAATGTGCTTTTCTTAATGCCGTTAACTTTCCAAAATTTTTGTAACTTATTTCCCTCAATTTATATTCGTCGATAGCAGCCTTATACATTCTTTGGATTAAGCATAACAAAAAATGAGTATACCGATATATGTTAGATGTAGTTGATCAGTTGAGCTGAAATTTTTAATCTTGTACCTTCAATAAAATAAGCTGATTTAAAGTATTGATAATTACTCTTATTTCTGGACGAACTGACCATAACACTTACTATAGAGATCATATATTGAGACTATGTCCCTTCTGTTGGTTCTTCTCTCTTTTCGTTACATATATTATGGGGCATCTTCAAATGATTGATAAATGATCGAAATGGTGGTATTCCACTTGAAACTTCCGGAGGATTACACCGAAGCTATAAACATCCGATTTCTTATTACGTCTATTTAGGTCAGTAATACATTGGGTCTATATATAGTACCACTCCGTTAATAGATTCAGATAATTTATCGATAGCAGACGAAGATTTGGCTTGAAAGATTTTTCTAAGTTATTTAAAAACGGATATTTGGCGAAAGGTTCTTGAAAGATTTTGCTAAAAAAATTATTTAAAGTCTCTTGTTGTGCATTTAATTGCTTTGCTAAACCAAAATCTGAAATATTTACTTCTCCTTGATGAACTAAAATGTTCTTTGAATGTTATTAATAATACTCGAACAGCTACTTTATTGCTATACATGAAAAAACATATGGGAATAGGTTCGATATCTAAACAAGCTCTAGCAATACCTAAGACAAAACCTCTAGTCTATGAAAACTTACCTGTACCAATCCTTCTCCCAACCTATCAGACGCATAAACTACTGACCTTTCGGTTCCAAAATTTCCTAAACCCAAGGTCCTACCATACCCTGCCTACTGCATGAAACCGCAACATAAGCAAGTTAGCTAACATGCGTATATAACTAAAAAGAGATTCAGAACGTCATTTTGCAGTATTTATTTCAGGTACTTGCACTGCCACTGCAGCCGTGGAGCCTAACTCTCCACTAATAAGTCCTTGCACTTCCACTGCAGCCGCGGAGCCTAACTATTCAATAAAAGGTCCTTGCACTGCCACTGCAGCTGCGGAGCCTAAATATTCACTAATAAGGTCCTTGCACTGCCACTGCAGCCGCGGATCCTAACTTATAAATTAATAAGGTCCTTGCACTGCCACTGCAACCGTGGAGCCTGAATATTCACTAATAAGGTCCTTGCACTGCTACTGCAGCCGCGGAGCCCTAACTTACCACTAATAAGGTCCTTGCACTGCCACTGCAGCCGCGGAGCCTAACTGCTTACTAATAAGGTCCTTGCACTGCCACTGCAGCCGCGGAGCTAACTATTCACTAATAAGGTCCTTGCACTGCCACTGCAGCCACGGAGCCTAACTATTTACTAATAAGGTCCTTGCACTACCACTGCAGTCACGGAGCCTAACTGTCCACTAATAAAGGTTGCTGCATTGCCCCCTGTAGCTGTGGAACCCGAAAATTGCTACTGATGGTCCTTGCACTGCCATGCGGCCGTGAAACCCAAAAAAACAGACTGCAATATCTACTGTAGCTGACTGATACTACTAATACTTGTAAGTCACTTAAAATAGGGTGGGTGGTTGGGAGTTAGAGCCAAAGAGCATCTCAAAGAATATAATGACGAACAATCTCATGACTATGTAGGAATATGAGACCATGCGCTATCTGTTTCGCAATATCTAATTTATCAATCCATTTTAATTCTAAGAAAATTTTTTTTAAAGTATTCTTGCAAATTTCCATCGCTGGCAAATTGCAAAGCATGTTTAATCGTCCATCATGATCTATTTGGTGAGAATGGTTAGATTTAATATAATTATCTATTTAAATATATTAATATACTTTATGAACGCATACCATCGTGATACCGTAGAATGTTATAATTTTTGACGACTACCTTTTTGTAACAATTTAAGCTTTTATTGCACAAATGAATTTAATAGATGCTTTAAGATTTGTAAAATTTTCAGCTATTACAAATTTAATTATACTTCATTGACAAAGTTTTGAGTTACTGTATCTCTTCTTTAAATTAGTATACACATTTAAACATTTAAGAACGGCTGTTAACTCACATCACTCCACTCGCACCTATCGATTGTTCCAAAGCCTCCCTCACCAATTGGTAAAATTATTGTATTCGTAACGATTAACGTATTCATCTAAAATAGCCATTCAATTTTTTTTAAGGTTTTATAATAAATATTCATATACTGAGGCATTCTTGTAATAAAAATTTTAGCTAAAAAATCTTCATTTTAATAGCAGATTCGGTTTGTCAAGGTTCATTATATCGAGGTTATACTGTACAATTATTCATCATACCATATTTGCAATGCTCCTGTAAAAAAGATTGAAAGTATTTTATCTTTTCAAGTGGTATATCAGCTTCAGCAAATATTTTAGCAAAGTCAAGAACAAATCGTTTTGAAAAAAGTTTTTGAGGTTTTTCAAGCGCTATTTTTTTTTTGGCTTGGTGGATAGAAGACGGCAAATGATTATCTATTGTTAATTTTTTTCATAAATGACAGTAGGGTATATTATTTTATTAGGTTTGTATTACAATTGGTTATTAGTTATTTAAACTTATTACTGTAGTTTTTTTTAATAATTATGCTTAGTAGTTGCTATATATTTGTATTTAAAAATCTTTATAAATGTAGTAAACAATATTTTTATTTTGTATAGTATGTGTTTCTAACTATTAAAATTCCATCTCTAAACTAATATTATTTAAAAAAATATTATATAGTATAAAGACAATAAGCAATTAGCTTTTCTGATTTTTGAACTATCTTATATTGCTTTATATTAATTTTTGAGTACCTTTTTTTAATTTGTTTAATTTTTGAAATAAATTATTTTTATTTTTGTTTTTTTTTCTATTTTATTTTTAGTTCTGTTTTTGTTTTATTTTTATTTTATTTTTTAATTTATCTTCTGTTATGTCTTTTTTTTGGAATAAAGATAAGGCTTTGCTTATATTTTATTAGAATTTATAAAAATTACTTCCAAAAGTATACATATTTGTGTACTTACAAAGTAGCATAAACATGCAAAAATTAAAACTTAAACTAATTTATTTGTAATTTAACCTACTAGAGCGATCAAGACTCACCAAGTTTTGTATAATCAAAATAAATTGGTTTATCTTTTGGTTTATCTTTTGTTTCATCATCAAATTGTAATATTTTTAATAATGAACTAGGAAGAAATGGCTTTTCAACAATATCATCCCAATTATTATTTTGTATTTTAGAGACTATTTCACAAAGTTTTTCAAGACTAAATCTGTAAAATCTTTAAATACAAATTAATATTAAATGATATAATTATAATAAAAACCATTTGCAATAAATTACAACAAATTAATTTTTACATAAACTCAGGAAACCAATTATTTTTTCTACGTTGATATGGTAACATATAAAATAATTCTATTTCTGATAATATCTATTTAAAAAATGATAAAGAAATAAGTACAATTTTAAAATAAAATTATAACCTGATATTTTAAATTATTACCTTTGCTCTTTGAAGTAAAAATAACTCTTTTTTATTTGTTTCGCCAATAAAATTAGACAATAATCCAATAAACAAGTTCATCAAATAGATGGTTGTGAAAAAAGAAAAAAGAATTATTAAAATGGTTAATGTTATATTTTCAGTTAATGACCAATTAGACACAGAAGATGAATCTCCTAAAAATATTCATGATAAATGTTATATAATTGAAAATAGGTAAGTTTTTATAAGAATAGAATAATTAAAAATACCTGTTAACATCATATATACAGCCAAAAATGCTGTATCTAAATTTGCAAACATATTTGTATTTAATTCTTGTGAATTATTTAAATTATCATTTGTTGGTCTTAATAAAATATATAAAGAATGTGCAAAGGCAAACAATATAAAACCTATAATTACAAAAAAGGACAGTGAATTTTGTATAACTCCGACAATCATAGCCCAATGTGTACCACCACACCAAATTCAATAGAACGAAAGAATGTTATAAATTTAAGCTCAAGTAATAATATAGAAATTGTAACAGCCCAAACAGGCATTACAGAAGATTGTAACCAAACAATAGAAGTTGTTACCGAAAATAATATTGCACCCATGTCTTAGAATATATTTAAATGTTGTTATTAGTTACAAGCAGAGATGGCACCGAAACCTTTTTTGACGATTCCGAAAGTTTCGGGTTTCGGATTATAGCTTCCGAAACCTTATCCGAAACTCGAAACCTCAACCGAAACCCGAAACCTCGACCGAAACCCGAAACCTCAACCGAAACCCCGAAATGCCAGAACACAATAATTTATTTGTTTATTCTCTCTAAAGTTGGCGCCGAAACCCTTTTGTGCCAAATCCGAAAGTTTCAGGCCTCGGATTAAACTTCCGAAACCTTATCCGAAACTCGAAACCTTACCCGACACCCGAACCTCATTCGAAACCCGAAACCTTACCTGAACACCAAAAACTACCCAAACTTCCATATACATTTATTGCATTAAATGTATTATATATCTCTTTCAAATGCACTGATGTGCTATGTATCTCTTCAATATACATTAATCGCATTGACGTATGTTATATATCTCCTTAAAGAATACAATGAAATTTGAATATCCAGCGTTATTTGAACCGGAATGCATGCGTGCAGTCCTTTTTGTTGTTATGATTCACAAGTATAACATGAAAGGCATAATTCCGGAGTTTATATTCTGACAATCAAGATTGCTTTTGCAAGCATCAGTTTTTTTACTTATTACGTAAAAACTGGATATAATATCAAGTAATAATAAATAATTAGTAGGTTCATGTCTACTAATGATAGAATTAATAAGTTACCGCAGAATTAAATAAATTATTGGTATCAAAAGTCATCAAATACATACGATTCATCATTGGCAATCTTTTCTATCGCCCTAGAATTTTGAAATCAGTTGTAATAACGGTATGATATTAAAAATAAAGTTGACCAGCTTTATAAAAACCCGAACAAACCGAGGCAGTGAAAAAAACATAATTAAAAAAATGATCTATATAATGTTATAATTTATTCAAAAATAATTTTACATTTCAACTTTATAATAAATTGTAAAGGCTTCAATATTTATATTTTTGAGTTTCGGATTATAGGTTTGGGTTTCGGATTATAGTTTCGGGGTTTCGGGTTGCGGAGTTTCGATTTTTTTTAAAAAATCCGAAACTAGTTTCGGATTAGAACCCTTCCGAAACTAGTTTCGGGTAGGTTTCGTTTCGACGCCATGTTTGGTTACAAGTATCAAAACTTTATAATTATTAAATTGAACTAAATAAAATTTGAAATTTAAATACCAAAATAATTCCAAATATCTGTAATCCAAGATAGAGGAGAATAAATAAATTGCCGAATTTCAAAAGTGAGATGCAAAACACCAAGAATAATAGTTATAATTAATAGTAGATTCTGTGTACAATTAGATAACCCTTTAATCGTAGCGGCTATCAGAAAACAAAACATAAAAATCAAATAAAAAATAAAAATAGCCAAAAAGTAATATTTTCCATAGGCATTCCATTTGAAGTTAATAAGTGCTTCACCATGCCAATATTCATAAAGTTCAGGAAACTGATGCTTAGAAAAAGTACTAGGATTAGGAGAAATTAATTCTCTCCAAGAATTATAATTGCTATCATAAGAACTAAACTTTGGTAACGGAAAGATTAAAATTACAGTTTGAAAATGTTTTTTATAAAATATTTTTTCTATTCTTTTTTCTATTTTTTTCCAAAACATCAAAAAAGATTGGAAATTTTCCTGCAAAAAATTGTTTAATTTTTAGTTTAATGTTACTATTTATATAAGGTTGTAAATATTTTATATGACTTTGAAGATGCGGTTCCGAAAAGAATTTGTTAAATTTAATTTCCATGACTTTATGATTTGAATGAATAAATAAAGTATTTGATAAAAATTCTTTCAATATCTGAGGAAATTGGGTTAATTCTGCAAATGAAAATGTAAAAATATCTAAAAATTGAATCCTTAATAAAAAGGAATTTTCCGGTTCATTGTATATTTTATTACATATTCTTCTTAGTATTGAATAATTTTTAATCTTCAAGCAATCCTTTAAAATTTCCTTTCCATATAATTTCATTAATATTTTATCATCAATATAATCATCTAGTATTTCTTCAAAAAGTTTTCTTCCATCTTCTGTAAATGATTTCTAACGATAAATCATAAATAAATCAAATCGTGGTACTGGCAATGAATTTTTTCATATAATTGTATCTCGTCATACCAATTCCTACGGTCTGTAAAACCTGTGTAATATCGTAATCTAATTTTTCCTTTCTGCAAAATTGACCACACAAATAGGCAATAAGATGTGATCATTACCAAATCATTATGAAATAAACTGCAACCATGAATATTCAAAGAAATGATATCTATTGTTGATATGGTTTTAAATATAATTTGACAATTTAATCTTATATTATCTATGGATTTCCAACAATTTGCATTAGAATCAGATTTCAAAAATGCTTTTATTACTCTTTCATGTTTATTAACTTCCCACTTTACTAATGATCCATCATATGATTCCGATTCTTTCATACAGTATCATCATCATCTAGAATTTTTTGTATTTGAGATTTACTAGGCAGCAACCCTGTTTTATTATAAACATTCAACATTTCTTGTAAATATATGACCCATTGTTTTTCAGAAATCTCTTGAACCCATAAGCATTCATCTGATATGTAGTATATTTTTTCATCAATTATGTCTTTAAACATTGTTTTAAAATCTTTTTTCCAAGCTTCTTCATTTAATGGTTTTAATTACTCTTCATATATATTTGAACCATCGATAACATGTTGAATATTGTAAGGATCCCTTATTTCAATACTTCCATCTCCATAAAATAAAAGTATTATTTCTGATTCATCAGATGAAATGAATGCTAATTTTTGTAATTTGGACCTTTCAATTGTGTCAATTCTGCCTAATAATTATAATTATAGGTTATAAAATTATAGAAGATCGTCAGTGGTGTTTAGCTCTATATGTATTTTATAGAATTTTATCATTACCATTAATTTAGGATTAAGATTATGGTTATGTAAGGGTTCTGAGTGCTGAACATTATTATTTAATGCACCAAATTATAAATATTTTTTTTTTGAAAATTTTGAAATACATGTATAAAGTAAACACACTGGTATGACTTAATAAACTCTAATTATTGATAGTTTCGTTTGCAAAAAGATGTTCAGATTTCAAATTTGAAATCATAACAATTTTTCACAAACAGAGAGATAAATTGAACTTACATTGCGATAAGAGCAGCGAATTTTCGGTCAAATAAATGCAAATAAAACCATATGTATCATATACTGCAAGAAGTGTAGAATCTTTATTAAAAGTGACACCATCAAAACCGAATAACCATTCTGATTGATATTGTTTTTCGAGTAGTAAAGTATTTAAATTCCATTGCGCGTTAATGACCCACATTTATCATAAAGCATTATTTTTTCTTTATCGCTTATAATACAATTTGCAATATTTTCATACGTTCCACAAAAAATTGATTTATTAATCTTCCAGCCTTGTTCGCTTAAATTTTCACTTGAAAATTTAAAAATATTAATTCCAAAATTAAAATAATTATCAGATGTAGTTATCAAAAAGTCTCCATTGTTATAAAATTTACATTCATCCATTGAATATCGATGTGCAAATGGATTTAAGTTTAGTTCTATTTTCTTCGGTGTTTCAAGATTAAAATTAATGACTTCTTTAAAATGATTAAATATTTTGAAAATTATTCCTAAATATTGTGAATATTGTCAATTATTATTTATTCGCACTCACCAATTATTTCTTGTGAATCTTTTCTCGATTTTATTGCGATAAGTTTATTATTTGAAACTGCAATTAAACTTACATCATAATACTTGCCAAGGTCTTCAACATTTATTAAGCGATCAAATTTGAAAGGTTTAGATTGATGAAATTCGTTTTCTGATTGCTCTATTGATTGCTTTGCTACAGGTTGATCAAGTAGCCATCCGCAAATTGATCTATCATGTGCGCTCCATGTCGCTGCGTACTTGCTATTTGGTGATAGCAAAAGTCTTTCTATTTTCTCAATATGTAGCTTAGTTGGTTTAGCTAGTTTAATTGATTCGGGCATTTCAATTTTTGTGGAATCTTCGGACTTCAAAATTTGCGATGATTCATTACTCATTGTTGAAAAACAATAATTTGCTCCGTACGCAATTGAATTCTTTAACAAAATATGGCTTAGAGTACTATTTTGCACATAGTATTTACATTGGCTTATTTAAATGACTATTACAACTTAGCCGACTTAAACAATTTAGCAAGCTAAGGTCTAAGGTTTATTTAGAAAAAATAAACAATTAGCCTTAACTAATCCTATAAAAAAGATTTGTATAGAATTTGTTTAATATTTGTGCTGAATGTGTAAAAAAATGTCTGAAAAGGCGCCATTCTGTCTGCTTTTGGTTTTATTTGTAATCTGGTTCTTCTTCTTTGCATACAACGTCGATAAATTTTTTTTATATAGCTTTTGATCTTGTTTCACTTAAATTTTTCAAATCAAATCCGGCATCGCTTCGTTTGGCCCTATTTCAAATTTCATACTTTTTATTTTACTGACTAGAACGTGATCATGCAGCCGGCTTCGCCACCTGTTTTAATAATCATGTATATAGAGACAATGTATTGTGTACAATAATTTAGATAGTGCTGGTAAATTAATGGTTTTCATATTTTTAAATTTTAATTTGAATGAAATGAGAAGCATTATTTGATAGTAAATATTTACGATTTGAATAACCTATTTCAAAATAACTCAGTTTATAAATGTTTATTTTTCACTTACTGTTCTCCAAATTAACATGAAATTAATAATGAATGAATAAAATAAATTCGAATATCTTGATTAGAGATTCCGAATCGTGCGTTAATACGAATGATCCTGAATCACGAGCATTTTATCCTATCTCTAAACTTGATATAGCACCTAAATATCTTATTTATTTAATTATATAGTAGAATAAAGCAAAGTTAATGAATTTGTACAAGGAAAAATATTCACGAACTTAATGAATTAGAATCTTCATAAATTAGATATGAATATTTAATCAATGTGAATAAAATTAATGTGGATAAAATTTAATGCGAATAAAATAAATATTGAACTAATATGAATACTTAATTAATATGAATTGGATTATATTTTCGTGTGGGTTCTAGATTTTTAATAAATAATAAATAATGAATCGGTTCTAATCAACTCATCACCAATCATCCACAGACAATTTAGTTCACCAACAATTAATTTACGGTAAGGCAGTGTTGGCATTGGATATATGTCCATCTAATTTTAGCACTATTGGACTGGACTGGACATTGGACATATACTTGGACATATGTTCATGTCCAATATGTCCAATAAAATTTTTTTATTTTTTTAATTATAAAGGTTTTGAATCAGTCTAAATGAGATTGATTTTTTGAATCCAATACAGTCTGCTATCTTTTTTAATATGAGTGGAGGATTTTTTCCAAGAGGGAACTGTCATATTAACTATATTTTACATAAATTTTAATCTGAAAACATAATTTTTTTAATTTAAGGTCATGCAAAGATACGACTTATTTCTATTAATCTTGTTGAAATTATCTCTTTTTTTAACAGGAAAATATTGATCTTGCTGAAGTAAAAAATGATATAATTTACCCATTGTCAAACTATGCTTTGAATAAATTGTTGTTTACTTCGATTATTCATGGATTTGTCATACATTTAACAGAAATTATCCAGTTCCCTATTTGACCAACCAAGTCTCTTTTTACGGCCTGGATTTTTTGGTTGAAAAAGGGTTTTTATTCCCCAGCCATATACCGAAATATTGGTGAAAAAAAACTCTCGAATGGGCAATATTGAAAAAGAACAGAAAAATTAAAAATTTTGAATGTTGGTGCTGGTATAACTACTAAGGAGAGTGTTTGTATGCGTTTAACCAATTTAACTCTAATAGTTACTAGAAGATAGTTTCTGATTTATTCGAATAAAGGTCTCTTCAGCACTACACTAGTTTCCTTTATTATTCTAGAGTAAAACGAAAAAAAAGTTTTTTATTAATTTTATTAAGAAAATCGGGGTGACACTCTCTTTTACATTCAAAAATGTACATCTTATATAAATTTAAATTAATATACCACACGTTTGATGTACTACCTAACACATTGATAAGTTATCCAACGCGTTTAACATTCTATGAATTCATTCATTAAATTTTAAGCCCAGCACATTGATGTGTCATCCCGAACTTTCGATTCCATTGAAAATTACTCTTTATAACACATATCCGTATGTGCTAACACGTTAGTGTTATGAGGATTTACAAAAGGGCATTCTATGTTAATAATCAGTTTACACTGATTTGACTAACATTTAGTGAATTATATAAAAATAGAAATGTAAGTTATTTATACTGTACTAAATAAAGAAAATTGATCTATATACAAATGTGTGGGTAAAACAAATAGGAAATTCGAATCTCTAATATCACAATTTCGAATTTGCGATATTAGCTGCAGCAATATCGTGATTTCGCTAGTGAAAAACCGGCCAGCGGGAATTTTCTGCTGAAAATAAACACGCCTTATGCCAGCGTAAGTGAATATCAAAATTTGGCTCCAGCAGTCAAAGAACAGTCCCAAGAAGCCTTAATAGCCGCCAATTGGTCTTCCATAAACGCATGCAATTAGGAAAAGTGCAATTATGGACTGTGCGCTTATAGAATGTAATTTACAAATATACTGATGTAATTTGTATTAGAAAAGTCATAGAAGAATTTTATAAAGATGCTTTTGAAACACAAACTTCAAGGTAATCTCTTAATTTGAAAGTATTTCAGAATTGCTCAGATATTAAACCATTTTAATCGTATATAATTGAAGAACTCTTGATTTCATTTGAAAAATAGCTAAATTGTGCAGCATGCAAAATTGCATACCAGGAACGGAATGACATTGAGAATTTCACGTAGTGTATTAGGGTGGAACATCAACTATGTAAATCAAAACTATGTTAGATACATTGATCAATTTACTATTATCAAATTTTATTGGCGAAATTAACGTAATAAATTGAATATTATTTTTATATTGTTTAATTATAAAAAAAGAGCAATATTCTAAAAGATTCACACAAGTATCGTACTTATTTTTCGAGTTTCTTTTGAATGAGAAATGTTCTTTAGAACCATTTCGAAGGTTCTATATTTAATTTTTTGCGTTAGCTCTAAATAAGGTTCAACTTATTTATTTAACTTATAGTTTTGAGTGTTTTTTTTTTTTATATTTTAACTAACAAAATTCAACTTATTCTATAAGACAATTATACAAAAAATTTATATATCGATAAAAAATTTGAAAATATAGTTTTATTCTTTACCATTTTATAAACAATTCGTGAAAGTTTCAAGGTAATTCGATTTCTTGATAATAAGTTGAATCGCTTTGAAATTTCAATTATTAATAATATTATGTTCTTACTGTAATTACGGTTAAATATACAATCCGAATTTGAATAAATTTAATTGTTGTTTGTGTAACGTAAAAATCTGTGATATGAAAAATACTATCTAACATAGGTTTGATTTCTTAGTTGATGTTCCACCCTAGTAGTGTATGGTTATATTGCAATTTAAATGGCGTTCATACGCAAAATCTTGCATCTTATTGGATAAATGTATATGGCGAAGCAAGGGTGCAAATTCATATAGAATCTTCGCACATTAAATATTCATATCCGATGTAACACTTACTCCTGTCACATAAAATTGTTAGTCTAACTTTTAAAGTACGATACCTGATTTTAATTTATTTTCACATTGTCGTCGCCTAATTGCTGATCTTGATTGCTGTTATACCATTCTATACAGAATAAGACCCGATTCTGAAGATTTCTGTATTATGGACCTTTGATCACCTGCTATTACCTATAACAATAACATTAACACAATGTTGACAAGACAGAGAAAACTCGTAAAATCGGTTCCGACATTCGCATTTACTGCTTGATTATCTGATATCTGCAAATTATTTGAGTTAAACAAGTAATCGAATGTTTCTGTTGCCTCTAAAATTATTTTATAATCGCCGTGTTTCTTGACATAAACAATAAATTATTTGAATATAGGAATTATATCTGTGAATCATGCTAATTCACGTCGGTCCTGTCCATAATAATAATAAAAATATTCGTAATTTTAAGTTTATTTTAACTTCCCCTTACATATATAAGTCCTTGTATGTGCATACAATCATTGTATTGCGCATCAACGAATAACTAAATAAATCAAAAATCTAATCTATACTAATGTTAAAAAATTGATAAAACTTTGTTGGCTGTTATATAATAAATAATATAAATAATTATTACTAAAAACGACAAAGAATGATTGAATTACCTTTCTCTTATATAGCTATTTGAATTATTAATAAACTGCATATTTCTTTATTATATGAAACATACAAATCTAACCACTATCAAGGTCTCCCGTTCCTGGTTTCGTGCGATGACGTCACGCAGCTATCTAGTTACTAAATTTAGTTAATATTTGTGTGTCATTTCGAAATTTGTTTCACTTGACAACAATGTAAATATATACATATATAAATAGCTTCGAATAATATTCATATTAATTCTGAAATATTATGCAACTTGGGCTAATGTAAATTAATCAATTATGTAAATGCTTTTTATATAATACGATCAAAATAATGCACCTGCATATATAATGCGTATTCACTTAAACTTTATATCTATCGGTTTATATTAATTAAAATAATATATAATGCAGTTGAACCTCCCAAAACTGATCCTGTCAAATCTGATAAAAAATTAATCTACCAAGTTCGTTTCTAATAGCTTATAATGATTTCAAATCCGATAACCTCTCAATACTGATACAAAACTTATCCACTATGCATACGGTTTGGGGTGGTTCAGCTGCATAAAATTATGATTTGATTGGTTAATTATCACATGACTATACACTAATCTAATGTTACACCATGTCCAATGTCCAACCTCCTTTAGTCCAATGGATTGGACTGGACTGGACATGGACTGGACATTGGACATGTCCAATGTCCAACCCAACACTGCGGTAAGGTTTATTTTACTGACAATTAATTCACTATTTCATACACACTATATTTCATCAACAGCTCATTTCACCGACAAAGTAATTCTAGTCTTTGTCGATAGGGTTAGATTTAGAATTAGAGTTAAGGTTAGTGTAATTTATAATAAAAAATGGTCAGTGAAATAAGCTGTCAGTAAAATATGATGTCTATGAAATAAACTTGTCTGTTGGTGAACTAAGTTGTCTGCGAAATAAATGTCGGTGAAATATAAACTCATAATAGACAGAAATATCGACATAATAGATCAGTAAATAAATTAATATCTGTAAGATGTTTGGGACTATTATCGCGGCCAAAGCATCTTACATCTATTGATTTATACTACTATGTTGATATATATATATTTTTGCCTATTATACGATAACTTATAACCACCTAGTTTCGTAAATTATCAAATGATGAAATGACGAAACTGATAAAAGGTAATGAAACTGATGAAAGGTGATGAAACTGATAAAAGGGACAAAAGGTTGTAACTGACAAAATCTTGCGAAACTAGCACATCAAAAGATGTACCAGATTTCATGATAATAAAAAATCTAAAAAAAAAACTTTGCCGTTAAGTTCAAAAAATAGATATATTTTTAATATAATTTCCGGAGCAGAGCGAAGGAACTTAAGACAATAGATAAAAAATTCCAAATTGCCATTTGCAAATTTTAATCAGCACGTCACAATAATCAACAAGTAATCAATCAATAACTTTTAGCAATATAACATATTATTTAACTATTTTTCTTGATTTTTATAACCAAGTTTCAAAAAGACACGAATATGCCATATTATTCTTTCAAATTGATATACATAATTTCTTACAGAATTTTTATTTCTATAGTTTAAAAAAAAGATATTGTAATTTGATCACTATAGTGTTGTAACATGAAATAAAAACAAAACATAGTCTTTTCTAAAAAATCGCCTGTAATCCAAAATATTGGCTATGAAACCACTCTTCATGTTCTAACAAAAAAAAACTTCTTGCAAAATTTTATTATAACCCTTCAATTTTTGCCACACACTATTCTCACCTTGCCATAACCCTAACTAATGAAAAAAAGTGGTTTGATTTCACATTACATATGATCTTATAGGTGGCAAAAAACTTCACATAGGTGAAAAATTATAAAAATTCAATGGATTCAATATTATGTAGTCAGCCACTTATAGTAATAATAAGAAATAATAAAAAAATAAGAACATATAAATTTAAAAGATTTTAACTAATTTTCACCTGGGTGATATCACCTCACTATAAATTTTTTTTTTAAAAAAATAAATAAGTTTACTATTTAAGATTAGGGTTAGGGTTAGGTAATATTAAGCTTTGGTTTTTTTTTAATTTTTTCTTTAGTTTTGTTACACAAGTTTCTACAATCTGATTGGTTCTACATATAATAAGGTGAAATCACCCTGTGAGCAAATTAGCAAAAGTCTAAATTTAATTAATTTGTCCTTATAATCCAGTTATATTAGCTTTAAGAATCTTTATAAATGAGCATAATTTTTAAATTTAAATATTTTTTTATATCTGGATTACTAGTTGCTTTGAAAATTTAGTTATAAGGCCATGCAAATTTAATTACTAACAAATTGCAAAATCATGTTTAATTATCTATAATGATATATTTGTTGAAAGGTTAGATTTAATATAATTATCTGTTTAAATATATTAATATACTTTAAGAACACATACCATCATAATTCCTTAAAATATTATAATATTTTGATGACTACCAATTTTTCTAGCAATTTAAGCTTTTTTGCGCAAATGGATTTAATATATAGTTTGATATTTGTGAATTTTTAGCTATTACAAATTTAATTATACCTCATTGACAAAGTTTTGATTTATCTCTTTCCTTAAATTAGTGTACACATTTAAGTATTTAAGAGTGGCTGTTAACTCACAATCACGCCACTTGCACTTATCAATTGTCCAAAGCCTCCCTCACCAATTGGTAAAATTATTGTATTCATAACGATTAACATATTCATCTGAAATAGCTCTCTTTAACCATTCCAATTTTTTTAATCCACAACAAGGTTGTATAATCAAAAATTCATTATACTGAGGTATGTTCTTGTAATAAAAATTTTAGCTAAAAAATCTTAATTTTAATAGCAGATTCAGTTTATCAAGGTCGTTATTATCGAGGTTATATCAAGGTTATACTGTACAATTATTCATCATATCATATCTGCAATGTTCTTGTAAAAAAGGTTGAAAGTATTTTATCTTTTCAAGTGGCATATCAGCTTCAACAAGTATTTTTGCAAAGTCAAGAGCCAATTGTTTTGAAAAAAATTTTGAGATTTTTCAAGTGCTAATTTTTTTTTTTGACTTGGTGGTTAGAAGATGACAAGTGATTATCTATTGCTAATTTTTTTCATAAATGACAATGGGTATTTAAAGAATAAGTTATTTTATTAGGTTTATATGACAATTGGTTATTAATTATTTTAAACTTATTAATATTTTTTAATAATTAAGCTTAGTAATTGCTATATATTTGTATTTAAAAATATTTATAAATGTAGTAAACAATATTTTTATTTTGTATAGTATACATTTCTAGCTATTAAAATTCCATCTCTAAACTAATATTATATAAAAAATATTATATTATAAAGACAATAATTTTTACTTTTTGAATTATCTTATATTGCTTTATATTAATTTTGAATTTTTTTATTTATTATAGCTGTTTTCAAAAGAGTATATAGCAAACATGTAGTGTATAATTGATAAAGTATGTATAGTAGAAATTAAGATGGTATGTATAGTTCATAAAAGAAATTCTTTAAAAGATTTTATCTATAACCTATACCAACCCTAACATGAAGAAGGACAATATTAGCGCTCACCCTAACCCTAACTATTAAAAGGGGATTACTTATAAAAGATAAATTTTATAAGTATTGCTAACCATACATACTTTGTTAAATGTTTTTGTTTATATCTATACATACATTACTTAGATACGGGTTTATACAATACATATTTCCGTAATACCCTTTTCAAAAGAGTTTTTCAAAAAGGTGTGAACAGGTGATTTTTATAACATATACCCATATGGGGAATCGGGAAATCAGAAATTTAATAATTAACTTTTTTATCACGGACATCACGCACTTATCAGTGCGAGATGCTTAATCATCACATATTTTTAGTTAGATTATTATTGACGTATTTTTTATATTATTAACCATGTAACAATTAAGCACCTCGTTCTAATAAGTGCGTGATACCCTTTTCTAATCATTATCGCTATATAAACAAATTATTGCAATGTATATTATTTTTGTTTTTATAATCGTATTAATATTGATGACGGATGCACTAGATACAAAACTTATATACAAAAGAGGGACTTGCTTTAGTTGTCGAAAGTGTTTATACTGTAGAGTTGATTTGCAAACACAAAAGTGCAAATGTGATATTACAAAATCACTCATAGTGGCAATCGAATTGAAGCTGTCTAATATGCGTATAACGAATTTTTTACGCCCAATTGGACAGAAGATCAAGTTTCTTTTGCTCGAGAAAAAAATATTGCATTATAAATTATTAAATAACTCTAAAAGATTCTTTTAATTTTTCACTTTGTTCACGATGCAATAATTGGCTATCAAAATTGAATACAATCAAAAAAAAAAAAATCATTCAGCAACTCTAAATCGGTAAAAGTTTTACTTTAAAAGATGCGTTAAAGCATTATAATTTTTAATTGATCAATAGTTGATTTACTGTATAAAGCAAAATCATATAACATGTTTAAATGTTGCAAGACTCAAGATGACATCCATTTTTAGGAATTTATTAAAAATTTCTTAATTCACCTGTTAAAATGTTAAAATTCACCTTTAACTTAGAAGAGTATTATTTTATTGAACTATAAAAACTATTTCTATTGGGAAATTGGTAAGAATCTTTCTCTGTTAGAAGCGAGAGTAAAAAAAAGAAGGAAATTTGGAAATATCGTGAATTTCCATGATATGGTGATTCCTGATCGTTCACACCTTTTTGAAACAGCTGTAATATCTGTACCTCTTTTAATTTGTTTAATTTTTGAAATAAACTTTTGTTTTATTTTCTATTTTATTTCTAGTTCTGTTCTGTTTTTTTGTTTTAATTTTTATTTTATTTTTTAATTTATCTTCATTTATATTTTTTTTGAAATAAAGATAAGACTTTGCTTATATTTTTATTAGAATTTATAAAAATTACATATTTGTGTACTTACAAAGTAGTATAAATTACATGCAAGAATTAAAGCTTAAACTAATTTATCTTAATCTAAATACTAGAGCGACCAAGACTAACCAAGTATTGTATAATCAAAATAATTTGTTTTATCATAAAATTGTATTATCTTTAATAATGTACTAGGAAGTAATGGCTTTTCAATATCATCATCCCAATTATTATTTTTTATTTTAGAGACTACTTCATAAAGTTTATCAAGACTAAATCTGTAAAAGATTTTAATATCAATTAATATTAAAATTATATAATTATAATAAAAACCATTTGCAATAAATTACAATAAATTAATTTTTACATAAACTCAGGAAACCAATTATTTTTTCTGCGTTGGTATGGTAGCATATAAAATAACTCTATTTCTGATAATATCTGTTTAAAAAATAATATATAAATAAGTACAATTTTAAAATAAATTATAAACTAATATTTTAAATTATTACCTTTGCTCTTTGAAGTAAAAATAACTCTTTTTTATTTGTTTCACCAATAAAATTAGACAATAATCCAATAAACAAGTTCATCAAATAGATGGTTGTGAAAAAAGAAAAAAGAATTATTAAAATAGTTAATGTTATATTTTCAGCTAATGACCAATTAGACACAGAGAATGAATTTCCTAAAATTATTTATGATTATTAGTTATATAGTTGAAAATAGGTAAAGTTTTTATCAGAATAGGATAATTAAAATACCTGTTAACATCATATATACAGCCAAAAGTGCTGTATCTAAATTTGCAAACATATTGGTATTTAATTCTTGTGAATTATTTAAATTATCATTTGTTGGTCTTAATAAAATATATAAAGAATGTGCAAAGGCAAACAATATAAAACCTATAATTACAAAAAAGGACAGTGAATTTTGTATAACTCCGATAATCATAGCCCAATGTGTACCACCAAATTCAATAGCACGAAAGAATGTTGTAAATTTAAACTCAAGTAATAATATAGAAATTGTAACAGCCCAAACAGGCATTGCAGAAGATTGTAACCAAACAATAGAAGTTGTTACCGAAAATAATATTGCACCCATGTCTTAGAATATATTTAAATGTTGTTATTAGTTACAAGTATCTTAACTTTATAATTATTAAATTGAACCAAATAAAATTGAAATTTAAATACCAAAATAATTCCAAATATCTGTAATCCAAGATAGAGGAGAATAAATAAGTTGTCGAATTTCAAAAGTGAAATGCAAAACTCCAAGAATAATAGTTATAATTAATAGTATATTTTGTGTATAATTAGATAACCCTTTTATAGCAGCGGCTATCAGAAAACAGAACATAAAAATAAAATAAAAAATAAAAATAGCCAAAAAATAATATTTTCCATAGGCATTCCATTTGAAGTTAAGAAGTGCTTCACCTTGCCAATATTTATAAAGTTCAGGAAACTGATGCTTAGAAAAAGTACTAGGTTTAGGAGAAATTACTTCTCTCCAAGAATTATAATTGTTATCATAAGAACTAAACTTTGGTAATGGAAAATTACAGCTTGAAAAGTCTTTTTATAGAATATTTTTTCTATTATTTTTTCCATTTTTTCCAAAATATCAAAAAAGATTGGAAAATTTTCTATAAAAAATTGTCTAGTTTTTAGTTTAATGTTACTATTTATATAAGGTTGTAAATATTTTATATGACTTTGAAGATGCGGTTCCGAAAAGAATTTGTTAAATTTAATTTCCATGACTTTATGATTTGAATGAATAAATAAAGTATATAATAAAAATTCTTTCAATATTTGAGGAAATTGTGTTAATTCTGCAAATAAAAATGTAAAAATATCTAAAAGCTGAATCCTTAATAAAAAGGAATTTTCTGGTTCATTGTATATTTTATTACATATTCTTCTTAGCATTGAATAGTTTTTAATCTTCAAGCAATCCTTTAAAATTTCCTTTCCATATAATTTCATTAATATTTTATCATCAATATAATCATCTAATATTTCTTCAAAAAGTTTTCTTCCATCTTCTGTAAATGATTCCTCACGATTAATCATAAATAAACCAAGACGTGGTACTGGCAATGAATTTTTTTCATATTTTTTTATCTTTTCTATATATTTTTGTAACTTTTTTCTCGTGGCATCCCAACTCCTAACATCTGTAATATCTGTGTAATATCGTAATCTAATTTTTCCTTTCTGTAAAATTGACCACACAAATAGACAATCAGATGTGATCATTACCAAATCATTATGAAATAAACTGCAACCATGAATATCCAAAGAAATGCTATCTCCTGTGAATCTAGTTTGTAATTTAATAGAACTATTTAATCTTATATTATCTATGGATTTCCAACAATTTACACTAGAATCAGATTTCAAAAATGCTTTTATTACTCTTTCATGTTTATTTACTTCCCACTTTACTAATGATCCATCATATGATTGCGATTCTTTCATATCATCATCATCTATAAATCTTTTCAGAATTTTTAGAAATTGAGATTTGCTAGGCAGAAATCCTGTTTTACTATAATCATTCGACATTTCTTGTAAATATTTGACCCAATGTTTTTCAGAAACTTCTTGAACCTATAAGTATTCATCTGATATGTAGTATATTTTTTCATCAATTATGTCTTTAAACATTGTTTTAAATTCTTTTTTCAAAGCTTCATCATTTAATGGTTTTAATAACTCTTCATATATATTTGAACCATTGACAACATGTTGAAGATTGTAAGGATCTCTTATTTCAATACCTATATCGTAATAAAATAAAAGTATTCTTTCTGATTCACCAGATGAAATGAATGCTAATTTTTTTAATCTTTGTTCGAAGTGCCTTTTAATTATGCCTAATAATTATAATTATAGGTTATAAAATTCAAGTAGATCATCAGTGGTGTTTAGCTCTATATGTATTTTATAGAATTCTATCACTACCATTAATTTAGGATTAATATTATTGATATGTAAGGGTTTTGAGCGCTGAACATTATTATTTAATGCACCAAATGATAAACAATTTTTTTTGAAATTTTTGAAATATAAAGTAAACACCACTAGTATTATTTATAAACTCTAATTGTTGATAGTTTCGTTTGCAAAAAGATGTTCAGATTTCAAATTTGAAAATCTTAACACTTTTTCACAAACAGCGAGATAAATTGAACTTACATTGAGATAAGAGCAGCGAATTTTCGGTCAAATAAATGTAAATATAATAATAACCCAATAGAAAATTAATTACTGCAAGTAGTGTAGAATCTTTATTAAAAGTGACAGCACAATCGGATGACCACCCTAATTGATATTGTTTTTCGAGCAGCAAAGTATTTAAATTCCATTGCGTTAATGACCCACATCTATCAGAAAGCATTATTTTTTCTTTATCGCTTATAATACATGTTGTAATATCTTCATATGCTCCACAAAAAATTGAATTATTAAACTTCCAGCCTTGTTAGTTTAAATTTTCACTTGAAAATCTAAAAATATTATATCCAAAATGATGATTATGTCCATGACGATCATCAGATGTAACTATTAAAAAGTCTCCATTATTATAAAATTTTCATTCAATCATCTCTGCAAATGGATTTAATTTTAGTTCTATTTTCTTTGGTGCTTCAAGTTCAAAATTTATGACTTTTGTAAAATGAATAAATATTTTGAAAATTATTCTTAATTATTGTGAATATTGTCAATTATTTTATTTATTTGTCACTCACCGATTATTTCTTGTAAACCGACACTCGATTGTATTGCGATAAGTTTATTATTTGAAACTGCAATTAAACTTACGTATTTATTGCAAAAGTCTTTAACATTTATTGAGCAATCAAATTTGAAAGGTTTAGATTGATGAAATTCGTTTTCTGATTGCTCTACTGATTGTTCTGCAGGTTGATCAAGTTGCCATCCGTAAATTGATCCATCATCTTTGCTCCATGTCGCTGCGTACTTGCTATTTGGTGATAGCAAAAGCATTGCTATTTTCTTGCCATTATGTAGCTTAGTTGGTTTAATTAGTTTAATTGATTCAGATATTTCAATTTTTGTAGAATCTTCGGACTGCAAAATTTGCGATGATTCACCTTCGTTACTCATTTTTGAAAAAACAAAAATTTGCTTCGTACGTAATTTAATTCTTTAACAAAGTATGGCTTAGAGTACTATTTTGCACATAGTGTTTACATTGGCTTATTTAAATGACTATTACAACTTAGCCGACTTAAACAATTTAAGTTCTAAGGTTTATTTAGAAAAAATAAACAATTAGCCTTAACTAATCCTATAAAAAGATTTGCAAATATTTGTACTGCATGTGTAAAAAAAAGTCTGAAAAGGCGCCATTCTGTCTGCTTTTTGTTTTATTTGAAGTAAACAAAAAGTAGACAAAAATTAGATAAAATGGCGCTTAATATTAAACAAATTTTATACAGCCCTTTTTTATAGGGTAACACATCTGTTTCTGTGCATTTTGATCACTCTTTTAGCCGATCAGAATTAAGAATCTGCAATGCTTGGTGGGTGTTCGAGCATTGGTCACAAACACTAAGTTAGAATTTCCACGAGCACATGTGAAAAAGTTTAACCGAATATTCGGACGTTCTTCAAGTTTTTTAAAAAAAATATATCAAAAATATCATATAAAAATTTTAGTGTGACATTAAATTTAACAATTGAATTTAAAGATTGCAAATGCGGGCGACTTCGCCGCCCCCTTCAGCTAATAATTAAATATAACAGATGGTGAGACAATAACATGATGTTCCCAATTACTGATATGATAGTTTGATATTTTTATTTTAATAAAAGATTAAAATCAAGATTTTAAATTTCCACTATTTTTAATGAATATAGAGGAACACAACATAAGACTAGTTTAATTATAAATAGGAAAGTACACAAACGAAACTTTATATGGCTCTCGACTCGCTTCGCTCAGCCCCATTACTAAACTGGTTCTTCTTTTTTGCATTACAAACAACGTCGATAAATTTTTTTATATAGCTTTTGGTCTTGTTTCACTTAAAGTTTTCAAACCAAATCCGAATTATATTTATTTTATGCCATTTTTTTCTGTAATATATTTCTTGGCATCGCTTCATTTAGCCCTATTTCAAATTTCATACTTTTTATTTTACTGACTAGAACGTGATCATGCAGCCGGCTTCGCCACCTGTTTTAATAATCATGTATATAGAGACAATGTATTGTGTACAATAATTTAGATAGTGCTGGTAAATTAATTTAAATTAATGGTTTTCATATTTTAAATTTTGATTTGAATGAAACGAGAAGCATTACTTGATAGTAAATATTTACGGGACTTGAATAATCGGATCCTGAATAATCTATTTCAAATACATCAGTTTATAAATATTTATTTTTTCACTTACTGTACTCCAAATTAACATGAAATTAATAATTATTAATAAAATGAATTCAAATATCTTGATTAGAGATTCCGAATCGTGCGTTAATGCTGAATCACGCGCATTTTACCCTATCTCTAAACTGGATTCGGTAAACTTCGCCGAAAACTACTTATCCGACACCAATTTCGCCGACGGCCATTTCAATGACAGCCCGCTTCCCCGACAGCACATTTCCCCGACAACCCATTTCCCGACAGTTTACTTCCCCGAATCCACTTTCTCGACATCCCATTTGACTGACATTCTATTTCACCTACGCCCATTTCGCCGACAGCTATTAACAAAGCTTCACAAATAGATTAGCTTTATATTTTTTGATTATCAATCATTTTGTTCATGTGATAGAAAATGATGGAAATTATTCAAATTATTACAGGCTGTGAGAATGTCATTTTGATTTGCTATATAGCCAAAAAACCGTAATAAAAACGTGGAAAAATTTAAAATAAGATAATCGTAATCGATCTATTGCTTTCGCTATGAATTAATAATCAGTTGTTATCTATTTATATATATGTTGTGCGTCAGATTAAAACTTGCGTCCGACGTACTATCAGTTGACCAGCATTAAATGATCGGCAACAACTGGCCTAAACTAACCCCCAACTTTACCGTAATTTTACCCTAACCCTAATCTAATTTAGGCCGGGTCTAATCTGACGCACGACATATATATTGTTACAAACGAAAGTTAATTCGCAAAAGCTGTCAACGAAATGAAATAGATGTCGGTAAAATGGGATGTCGAGAAAGTGGCTGTCGGTAAAATGGGATGTCGGTGAAAAGGACTCGGGGAAGTAAGTTGTCGGGAAATGAATTGTCGGGAAATGGGGTTGTCGGAATTGTGGGGTGTCGGTGAAATGGCTGTCGGCGTAATTGGTGTCGGAGAAATAGGTGTCGGCAAAATTGGGAAATGCCCTCTAAACTGAGTCCGTATTATTTCTCCAACAATCACATCATCAACACCCCATTTCAACGACAAATTATTAACCGACAAGTTCATTTTACCGACAATTCATTTCACCGAAGCTCATTTCACCAAGTTTTTTTCTATAAAGCACACTAACTTTAACCCTAATTCTACCCTGACCCTAACGACAATACCAGAATTACTTTGTCGGTGAAATGAGCTTTGGTGAAATAAACTGTTGGTAAAATGAACTTGTCGGTGAATAATTTGTCGGTGAAATGGGTGTCTATGAAGCCTAACCTTGATATAGTACCTAAATATCTTATCTATTTAATTATATTATATAATAAAGCAAAGTTAATGAAGTTGTACAAGGATAAATATTCACGAACTTAACGAATTAGAATATTCATAAATTAATTTAAATGAATATGAATATTTAATCAATGTGAATAAAATAATAAAATTTAAAATGCGAACAAAATAATATTCAATTATTATGAATTCTTAATTAATATGAATTGGATTATATTTTCGTGTGGGTTCTATATTTTTAATAAATAATAAATAATGAATCGGTTCTAATCGACTCATCAACAATCATTCAGAAACAATTTAGTTCACCAACAATTTAATTTACGGACAAGGTTTATTTTACTGACAATTAATTCACAGATAAGTTTATTTCATACACACTATATTTCATCAACAGCTCATTTCACCGACAAAGTAATTCTAGTCTTTGTCGATAGGGTTAGATTTAGAATTAGAGTTAAGGTTAGTGTAGTTTATAATAAAAAATAGTTGTTGAAATGAGTTGTAAGTAAAATATGAATGATGTCTATGAAATCAACTTGTCTGTTGGTGAACTAAGTTGTCTGCGAAATAAATGTCGGTGAAATATAAACTCATAATAGACAGGAATATCGACATAATAGATCAATAAATGAATTAAATATCTGTAAGATGTTTGGGGCCATTATCGCGGCCAAAGCATCTTACAGGTATTTGATTCATCTATTGATTTATACTACTATGTTGATTTTTTTTTTTTTGCCTATTATACGATAACTTATAACCACCTAGTTTCGTAAATTATCAAATGATGAAATGATGAAACTGATGAAAGGTAATGAAACTGATGAAAGGTGATGAAACTGATAAAAGGTGATAAAACTGGCAAAAGGTTGTAACTGACAAAAGCTAGCGAAACTAGCACATCAAAAATATGTACCAGATTTCCATGATCATAAAAAATCCAAAAAAAAACATTGCCGTTAAGTTCAAAAAATAAATATATTTTTAATAACTTCGCGACAAGCACTTCAAATGTTATTTGTTATCTGTCTACTTTTAGAGATTTTGATTGGCATTTAATTTTCGATTCCAAGTTTTATAAATTTTTAGCTTAGACCGCGCAAAGTTAAATTTTCGTTTTGCATTACCCGCCGACCCATTTTTTTCAATTTTTCCAATTTTTTTTTTTAAGTCCCAATTGTTCCAATTATTCTATTTTTGTTATTTAATTTTCCCATAAATTATTCCGGTATCATCCGATGGAGACTTTGGCTTTCCGAAATTATCCGACAGGGTCGATAGAAAATCTGACCGTTAACCCCCAATTTACTCCATGTTATGCAAAGCGCGAAATTAACTTTATGTGGCCTTAGATGCAACATAAGGCTATTAATTTATAATAGATTAAAAAAAAAAAATCCGACCGACCGACCAGGAATTTTGAAACTCATGTAATGCAAAACGAAAAAATAACTTTGTGCGGCCTTAGATGAAAATTTTATTAATGGTGTCTAGCTAAATTAGTATCGTAATTGTTAAATATTCGAGGATATCAATAGTAAACGGATATCTGGATAAATTTTCGGATCGGATGCTAGGATAACGGATAGCGGATATCCGATAATTATTCGGATAAACGCTAACCAGATTGGAACTCTAATTCTATTAAAAAGGTTTTTCGTTTAAGAAGCTATAATTCAATACTTACTTTTATTAGTTTATCATATAAGTACGTACATGAAATGGATAATATATTAGCTATAAATCATTTTTATTAAAGGGCTGATCCCAAAGGCTTGGCTGACCATATTATTAAAAATTTTTAGTCAATCCAAAATTACCAAACACTCTTATAATATGATCTCCTAACGGTAATTTCGGTAATTTTACTGAACAATTTACCATACCTCAAAAAATTCTCGACTAGTGTTGGCAGGCGAAGAGGTTTCGCCACAGACGAATGGCGAAACCTAGCTTCGACTTTTGCCAAAAAAAAAAAACTAAAATGGCGAAATGGCGAAAGGTGGCGAAACTGGCAAAACTGGTAAAAGATGCGAAACTAGAAAAGACAGCAAAACTAGTGAAAGATAGTAAAATCAATAAAAAAAAAAAAAGCAAGAATTCAAAGGTGATTAAAGATAATTAAAAGCGTAATACTTTTTATTTATCGTGCATAAATTTGATTGACTAATTTTGTATTTTGTCGATCGAATTTAATAAAAAAATAAATAAAATTTAACACTTTTTCATATCTTTACTAATAATATTATAAAAAATTTGATATTATAAAATATTTTTATGCGACTTTATGCAAACTGTTGTGCTGAACATTTTTAATTAGAAGCGAAAAGTTTGCTATCTTAATAAAATTTTGAACAATTATCAAAAATGAATAGAAAAAAAAGGAAAAAAAATGCGAATATCTCGAAATTTTACTAAGATAAACATTCTTTTGCTGGAAATTTTAAATATTAAGCTAACCCTAACCTTAAAAAATTTTGGAAAAATTCATGTAATCATGACCGACGAAATTAGACAATCAAATTGATGCGCGATAAATAAGAGTATCGCATATATTAATCCAATAAATATTAATACATAGGTAAACGTTACTAAAAAAAACAAGATTTTAAATTTTGAATTTTCAAGGCTAAATTTATTTACTTCGAAGTTCCAAAAGCTGGAAATCTAGTTTTCTTTAATAATACTGAATACAAACGAAGACTATCACTTTGTTTATTACTTTTGTACATTTTAAATAAGCCACATGCAAAATATTTTGAGTTACTAACATGGCACAGTCTTTTCTAAAGTTTCAGAAGATTTTATTTTCTCCGAGTTTTGACTTCCCCAGTTTTGACTTCCCCAGGGGGTTCGCCAGAGTTTCGCCTGCCAACGACAACCATGCTCGCCATGCTCGTGTTTATGTTGGCTGACTGTCTACCATCCCGAAATTTTCCGATATTATACTATCTTTTCTATGATTCTGACTTAATACTGGCCGAATCTATGATTAATTCCAACCTAATTCGACAACTTTCCCAAAAGTTCTGCCAACATACATCAATTATCTCAGTAACTTACCATTTGGTTATTATCAGTAGTTAAGTCAACTGCGTTAACGACCCGACAAGAAGTAAAAATAATTAGCCAGTCAGAAAAAGCTCCTATTCGCCATTGAACCAAAGAAAGATTAATTTGGATTGGTTTATTGATGGTCAGTTTTACTGACCATTGGTGGTTTCTAATAAACTTAAAGCGGATAAAAGATAAAAAGATTGGGAAATAGATAGAGTTACAGCTGATTTGAAAATTAGTGGGACACGTGATGAATTTAAATTTCGATAATTATTTTTCGGTAATACGGTAATAACAGTATAGGTTTTCATAATACTGTATAATTTTCAGCCGATATATTATCGCGGTATATTTTGTACCGGCCGAAAATTATATTATACCGAAAAATAATTACCAAAATTTGCTGATGATCATCACAAAATTCATCACGTGTCCACTAATCTTCAAATCAGCTGTAAGCCCTAACTTATCTTAGTCGGCCCGCCCGGCCCATGAAGGCGTGGGCCGACCCTATGCCCGCCGCAGCCGACGGGCCGGTCAGCCCGTATCACTATTATTAAATCACATGCACAACTAGTGTTATTTTGTATTAAAGCTTAAGGATCTGAAAGAAATAAAGGTCTAGTAATAATTAATAAATAAAATATTATGAATAAGTTTAAATATGAAAATGTGATGAATAAAGAATAATGAGTAAATTTAATTGATAAAAAATAACATATTATATTAAAAAATATTATAATAAATAGTAATTTAATCAAAGTTTATATGAATTCACTTAAATATATATTTATTACAGTTAATTAAAATCTATGATATGTATTACCTGTATACTGTATATGCTTATTTTTTTACTGTTTAATAAATTCTTATCATCGACCGCTTATCTATTAACCTATATTGTCTATCCATCCATTTCATTCACTTGCCCGATAAATTATATTCACTAGTTTTCCCTATTATATTCTCTTTTGTAAATATGCGTCAATATAACCGGAATCTTATATTCACGAAATAAAATCCATATGTTCGGGATTTGGAAATTCGAATATGTCACCTGAATTTGAATGTGATATTTGTGATACCTAAAAATAGACTACCCAATAAAATTATATAAGGCCACGCAAAGTTGATTTTTCGTTTTGCATTACATGGATTTCAAAATTCGGGATGGACGGACGGATTTTTTTTAATTTACTGCAAATAGAATAATCATAATCATATTTAAGGTTATACAAGGTTAATTTTTCATTTTACACAACAAAAATTAAGTCTCATCGGGTGACACCGGATTAAATAGCGGGAAAAAATAGATGTCAAAAATCGAACGATTGGCACAATTGGGATCTAAAAAAAAAAAAATTGAAAAAATGGGATGCAAAAAATCAACTTTGCGTGGCCTAAACAAAGTCACAATGATCTGCATAACCAATCAGATCAATTAAGAAATTTAATAACAGGTGATATTATTAATAACATTTACAAGCCACATACATTAATTAAACATCGCTCATAATTATTTATTATTTAATCCATATTATATCTGCCTATCTAACGAATTTTATATAATGCAAGATATTGAAATCATTGCGCAAATTTTTTTAAAAATAATTTATTTTTGCAATTTTATATTGCAAAGCATTCAATATAGTTATTAGTAAAAGTTTATAATTTTAAAAAATTCCGGGGTCTTTAATACTAAGATCTTGTTTAGCATAAATATAAATTTTCAAACTGTTATAATAAAAAAAAAAAAGCAGAAGCTTCGTAAAAGTACAGCATTTTAACTATTATTCTAATAAACAAACTTTTACTAGTAAAAGTTTGTATATTTTGGGATTTTAAAACCCCATTGTGAGATCTTTGATTCTAAGATCTTGCTGAGCGTAAATACATATTTACAAACCATTATAATAGAGAAAAAACAGAGACTTCGTAAAAGTAAACATAAACAAACCTTTTTGGAGTTTTTACTAGTAAAAGTTGTGTCTATTTTGGGATTTTAAAAAACTTTTGTGATTTCTTTGAATTTAAGATCTTGCTGAGCGTAAATACAAATTTTCAAATTAATGAAAAAAAAGTGGTAAATTCGTGAAAGTAAATACTGTAATACAATAGTGATTATTACTAAATAAATCCAACCAATCAACATAAGACAAATTGAAATAATAAATCCGCCCATATTTAAATTGGCATGATTTGTCGATGATTCTTTGATCGACATAAAATAAAATTAGTCAATCACATGAATTATAAGATCGGCTCAAAAAGGAAAATAATTTTATTAAAACCTACGAGGATTCATTTTGCTTTATAATTTTCACTTTTACCAATTTTTCCTATTTTATTACTTTAATAAGATGAATAAAAAATTTTCATTTTATTTATTAATTGCATTAATTGCAGTTATTAACAGTCATTCATCAGTAATTTCTCAAAAAAATGATTTTCGAACCCCAAAGAGAATTAAAGAAACAACGATATTTAAAAATAAACATGAAAGAAACAAAGAAAATGAAGAAAGGAGTAAAAATAAAATATATTCTAGAAATATTGTAATGGATCCCGTTTTAAGCAAAGTGAACCCAAATATTAATTTTCCCATTGGACTCCTTATTATTGACATTGATAATGATACAGAACAAACTTGTACTGCCAGTGTAATTAATACTGAAAATGGAAATATTGGTCTCACTTCTGCACATTGTCTTATTAATGATAATGGGACAACGTTTGATCCGAAAGATATATCATTTTCTCCCGGGTATGACAATCAAGAGGGACCACTAGGTACTGTTAATGTAGAAGACTTTGCAATACCATCTCTTCATTTTTTAGAACCTCTTATTGAAGATTATGCGTTAGTAAAATTTGCATTTACAGATCCAAATGGAGCGAGATTACAAGATCATACAGGGGGTCTCGGGTGGAGATTCGATATACGAAATAATACTCTAACAAATGTGTTTGGTTACTCTGGATCAGATGATTGGGTGAATTGTACTAAAGATGGTTATCATCTTTGCGAATGGCAAGGCAATGTACAAGATGAAGAAGTATTTTATATTATAGATGGTATTGATCTTGGAAAGGGTGCAAGTGGATCTCCTATGATATTTCAATATAATAGAACTGAAAATTTAGGTTATGTTTATTCTGTCTATAAAGGTCTTATTGAAAATACTTATGAGTCTTTTGCACCTGTTTTGGATGAAGATATTTTTATTCAATTAGTATTAAGATTATCATAACGTCCTCATTTTATTTCTTGTAAGCCATAATTAATTATATTCACATCACTCTGGTTATACCTCAATCTGGATTTAAATTTCTTTTTATTAATGTCTCAAAAATGTCTGTATAACCAAAGTTGACGTGTATTTATATTCAGTATTTATTTAGACTTTCATTTCGAAAACGTTATATAAGTTTGGCATTATTGTTTCGCTATACTAAATGTTTTTTATTAAAAAAAAATAAAAATAAATAAAAATAAAAGAAATAAATAATAAAAATGTAAATTGTTACTACTCATAAGATTAATCACTCAATCATACAAGTTCACACATGATATGCGATAAAAATTTGTTTTAGAATACCGCATGTCCAAAAAATTTTTTAATCGAATAGTTTATCACAAAAATCATGGTGCAATAGTTTTATAATCTTATGAGATATCTAATGTACAAATATGAGCAACAAACCTAAGCCCACATGTACACCTGCGAAAGAATATTCTAAGAAATATGAGGTTTCATTTTTTTTTTCGAATTGGAAGTTTTTTTGTTTTAAAAAAAACCATAAGATTAATAACTAAGTTTCACATTTGTAAAAAAAAAAATAAATAAAAAAATTAATTGCTGACGATTATTTAAAAAACTAATAATATTAAGTACTAATATACATAGAATAAAACTTGAAAGTTGACCCTGTAATTTACTTTTTTTTTTTTTTTATATAAAAAACGCCCCGGTGACAAACTTTGTTAAAAAATTTATTAATTGTTGTCTTAGTAGTAGAATTACCTTTTATCTAAAATAGTATAAAAGTATTTACCGCTTGTTTATCCAGAGGTCGTTATAAATACCGGTAAGGATCCCTACAAGAAATGCAACAATATAAATATGTTTCAAGTTAAATAAAAATCTGTGATGAATTAAAAATGATACCAACAATACTTTCAAAGATCCTAGTCAAAGCTACATATAAAATGCGTTTCTATAAAGGTTGCATATCATAGTTGGTATTTCGGATGATTTTCAGAAAGACAATTTAGATTGACCCGATATAGTTGCTTATGTCCGAAAATCATAATATCCAAATTAACTTACTACATGTATTTGAAAAGGATTTAGTATAGAATCTGGGCTTAAATCCCGTGAGCATAATATTGAAAAATTATTATCCGAACTAATAAAATTCTGATAATTTATAATCCCGATTAATAAAATCCGACAACTAATAATCCCAAATGTAAAAAATAAATTATTAAAATCTCAATAATTTACTTATTCTCATTCTGATTATTAGCTGTTGGGATTTTATTAATTCGGGATTATAAATTGTCAGGATTTTTTTTTTCTAGATTTTAGTTTTCGGGAAATTGATCTTTCAGGATAATGACCTTTCAGTATTACAGTTCACTGGATTTTATAAGTTGGGATTCTACTAAACCTATTTGAAAGATTGAGAATTTAGGATTTATTTTCGGAACATTGGGCAGTCCGAAAACCAACTTTAATGCGCACTGTGCAAAATCATTAAGAAATTCGCGATTTGACATCTCTAGTTTAGATCCACTCTAATTTTTCAAATACCTATTGCGTGCATTCTTTAGTAAATGCACATTCTTTAAAATTTGAATATTTAGTATCAGGTATACATAGTTTATATGGATGTTTTTCTACTTGGCCATATGCAAACACGAACATTTAATATCACTTTCTTGAGATTCACATAAGTATTGTCGTAGCTGATGCTGAATTTGGATAACGCTGAATTTGAATATATTTTTATATAACATTTTAAATATTTTTTGGGATGTTTTTTCAACTTTTTTTTTTTTAGAGTTGGATTAGAAATTAAGGTTATAGTTGATAATTAAAGAGCATATGTGAATTTTAGTAGCATGTATAACTTTCATAAAGTTTTATGGGCTTCCATAAACGCATGAAAAGAATAAAGTATAAATGTAAATGCACAATTTGTTGACCTCTACATATTAAACAATGATAAAGAGAATCTATAAATTGACATTATCACAATAACCCATTATATATCCAGACATATATAAACAAAGCGATTTTATATTAAAGAAGGTTAAAGAAGGTTAACTCTTAAGAATTTTCGAGTTGAGTTATTTTCAATGAAAAATCATTTGGAGCTTGATGAACAAAAACTAAACCTACATTATATAAAATAAAATAAATTACAGTCTGACCTCTCTATAATCACCAAGTCCATCGCGCCCTATTTTGGTGATTGTATAGAGGTGTGACTATAAATAAAATACTTGTTATAGTCACGTGACCAAAGGCCGATAAATAATATATTTAAAATTATTAAAAAATTTAAAATGTTTGATAGTGAATAACTATTGAACCAGAGACCCAATTTGGATAAACAACTACAAGAGTGTTAGACTCAATGAGATGATTCTAAAGAGTCCAGAACAATCGAATCTAATTACAAAAAATGCTAGATCTTTAAGGATTTTTTACTTAGATGTTTAAATTTAATCAATTCTTAAACATGTAAAGTGAAACAAATCCTTAACGATCTCTGGAGCGTGTGATTCGATTTTAACGACCTTGTGCTCATTAGAATCGTCACATCGAGACAAACATTTTGGTAGTTGTTTCACACAAATCGGACCACCGGATCAAAAGTTATTTGCTATCAACCTTTAAGAATTTTTAATAGAATATTTTAAATAAATATAATATAAATATTGGCCAATCGGATTTTATAATCCATATTTCGCCAAAATTGGTGACTATAACGAGGTTTATTATTAATAAAATAGATAAAAAAATCAAAATTTTTTGGTGATAGTGATTACAAGTGATATGTGACTATAATGAGGTTTTTGACTATATTTTAAGTCCATTGCACAATATTGGGTGCTTATATAGAGGCGTGACTATATGGGGTGTGACTATAGAGAGGTCAAACTGTATACTGATGCATATATTCTGCTATTAATGTTGAAAATATTGTGGATAATCATTATGCAGGATTAAAAAACAATTTTGATAATTTTATTGAAACTATCCAAGATACAGTACTACAGTATTTCTATTGATATTTTAATGTTATCACAATTAATTATAATGAAAAATTTTGTTGTAACAGATTTATATAAGGTATTGAGTATCAAGTTCTACCAGATATTGGCTATTACCTTGAGTTCAAGGATTAAATAAATATTATAGAAAAAAATCCAATAAATTGTAATTTTATTAGTTATATATAAATATAATACACTATATGTCAATGTATAGCTACCATATATTCCCAAAAATAAGCAACCTTTTTTGGCCAAAAAATTACACGAAAAAACGAGGGGTTGCTTATTTTCGAAATATTGAGTTTTTTGAAAAAATTGAAACACGTACTAATAAAAAGTTATCAAAGTGACACCAAATTTTTACTGTAGGTGTATTTTTATGCGCTGAACAACTTTACTTAATCGACCTTTTGAAGTTTACTTAGTAAAAAAAAAACTTTTATATGTAGCAAATGCTAACGCGTTTTTTGAGAATTTTGAAAAAAAACAGGGGAGTTGCTTATTTTAGGGGGTTGCTTATTTTCGGGAATATACGGTAGCAAGGGTTAGTTAAAATACAAAATCAAGACTTAATTAAAAACAAAATAGGTTATATGAAATTACAAATAATTATTACAAAAATAAATATGTAAAAATGTCAATATATCCAGATTTCAGTTTAATAAGCATCTCTTATTGAAATTTGTAGTATTTCGATTTAGGCAGAGATAAATTTTTTGTTTCCACAATAAGAACGATAAACTTAGCAAAATGAATTCATTTTATGAAAATGAAATCATTTTATGTTTACCATAGAATGAATTCATCCAAATTTAACATAAAATGAATTTGTCTTATGTTTAATGTAAAATAAAATCATTTTATAATAAATATAGCATAAAGTGAATTATTTTATTCCCCTATATTTGATTCTGATTTACTATTCATATGATCAGACGTTTTTACTGCGGGTTCGATTCCTAGTGAGTGCGTTATACAGTTGTTATACAGTTCTGATGCTAAACCTTTGTATAAAATAAATTCACAGCATTGCTTATTTTATGCAAAACAGTGTGAAAAATGATTTCATTATGCTAAGATTAGCATAAAGCAAATTTGCTTAATGCTAATCTTTATTATAAATACTTGAAATAATTTTAAAAAATTAATTTAATTGATACATATATAACAATAGTAGGTTTATAAAAACTGTTACTATATCCAGCAACAAAACATTATCTTAAATAATTTTTTAATAATATTAAAATTGTCAGTATAATTAATATCTCTTAAGATTGTCGGTATAACCAGCAAATTTTTAAAATGATGGTTTTATTTTTTGAAAAAGTGCCAATATAATCAATTGTAAGTTAATTTAGCTGTCGTTATAACCAAAATGATGTGTAAGCGATTAGCTTACAGACAAGTTCATTTCATAGACAGTATAATACTACAAAGTAATTCTAGCTATTCTCTTTAAGATTAGGTTTAAAATTAGAGTTAAAGTTAGTACATTTTATTTTTTTTAAAAAAATCTTGCCTGTGAACTGAACTGTCGATAAAATATACTGTCTACTAAAAGAACTTTGTCTTTAATTACTCATTTGTGAAATGAGTGTCGATGGAATATGATATCTTTGAAGTGATTGTAAGTGAAATAAAATGACCCATGTAATCACTGTTTTCTATTGATGCGACGTAAATTTGCTTTAAACCTGATGATCGCAATGTATTTTTATAATGCATGAATATACTTAAAATAACTCCTATGTACGTATGTACGTGTACATACAGTACCTGCAGGATAAGCTGTAAACATAGTATTTCTAATAACTACTTTTATAGGCTAAATACCGTGGAATGCTACACAGGTATACAGTAATTTAGGGATCTCTATCATTTTCTCGACAACCATTTTCCAAAAAATAAAATCAAACCAAAATTGACTGGAACTAACCCTAACTTTAACCTAATGTGGGCTAACTTGTTAAGATTTTACATTGTCAGAAGTGGTTGTCGGGGAAACAATAGAATCTGGTGAATGGATGACATGTACAGTACTAAAATGTCTTTTTTATTTCTCATTTTTTCATAATCAAAATGTCTTTTGTATTTCTCATTTTTTCATAATCAACTTGTTAGCAGAAGAATGATTAGAAAAAGGTATTACTAAAACAATTGATGTTTTTGGTCAACTGAATTTCAAGAAATATCAAAAATTGGCAAATACAAATGATTCAAACAGAACATATTGGCTTGGTTATTGTTATGTATTATATATGGAATTGGAGTTGAAAAAGGTGAATGAATGGCACTTATTTATTATCAAAAATCAGCAGACATGAAAAATTCTAATGAAATGTATCAAGTTGGTTATTGTTATTATTTAGGAATTGGAGTGAAAAAGACAAACACAAAGTATTTAAATATTATTAAAAGATTGTAAAAATGATAATATTAATGGAATCTATAAAACTGCTATTTGTTACTACTATGGAATTGGTGTAAAAGAGAAGTATTATAATATCTTAGAATGGATTAAAAAGTAAGCTAATTTTTATTTTTATTATTTTAAATATTGGGAATACTACATTATTCAGTTTTAACTATTAGAGAGTAACTATTAAAACATTTATTAATCCAAGTATCAACTATTTTTAAGTTGATCAATATTAATTATTTGTGTTGATTTAGTTCGTGAGTATAAAGAACATTTATTAATTATTAAAATTAGAAACAACAATACAAATTCACAGATCAAGAACATAAAAATACTTATTTATCATTATATCTTCAAATTATTTAATTTGCATTAATCATTTCATTTAGCACATAAATAGAACTATTTACAGTACTAATTTTTACTATTACAAATACTCTTCAAATAATTTCATTTAGTGAGTGAGTACAAAGAAGATTTATTAATTATTAGAATTAAATTTAACAAAACAAGATTACTAATCATAAACATAAATATTTATTTACCATTATGTAATAGTACTTTTCAAATCATTTATTCACATTAATTTAGTTAGTGAGCAGAAAGAACAGTTTTATTTGCTAGAAATAAAGTCAGAAACAAGATCATAAATCAAAAAAATAAATATGTATTTACATTATCTTTCAAATCAGTAACAAGTTAGTTGTATTGGAATTACTATGATTCTATTATGAGTTATTATAAAAAAATTCTGTTACAAACCTACTTGAATTATTTTGATTTCTCTATGAATTACTGTAAAAAATTCTCATACAAAACTTGCTCAATATTCTAATAATCACAATATGTGATTAGGGTTGAGTTAGTTTATATTGGAATTATTATTTGTTATAGTTTCTATTATAAACATTACTATACTGGCAATACACAGTATGTGACTCACAAACAACTATTACTAATATTAGCAAATCACATACTGTGTATCAACAGTATAGTAGGGGTTGTAATAGTGACTTAAGATAGAACTATAATAATTCCAGCATGAACTAACTCAACCCTAACCAGGACCACTATAATCCATATGTACTAAAAAAGAGATTAGTTAAAGCAGAATGAAAATTTGATTGTCTACATGTTATGTGACAATTAATAAAAATAATAATTAATCAATAGATCATGTGCATATATCCAACCAATTATTATTTCTTAAACATTCAAAAAAAATTTTTGAAAATAATAATAAAGTTCAAAAAAAATTTTTTAATAAAAAAAAAATAATAATAAATACTGTACATTCAAAAAAATTTTTTTAATAAAAAAAAAAATAAATACGTTGATCTGCATGCTGATAGCATAAGTGGTTACAGGTCACCAATTCAAAACTAGTTCAAGCCCAACTAACGGACAAAGAAAAACTATACTCAATCACAAGATAGAAGGCTTGTTCTAGGATGCTAGAACCATGGTTAAAATATCTAACCACATTAATATGTGTATGCATGCTCTATAGGACAATTACAGCGAAAATCCAGTTGATAAACTTGAGATCTCTGGTAGAAATCTGGTAGAAATCGAATACCTCTGGTGCAATTCCGGTCAAACTAGGATACCCTGTCTGATGGATAGACAATTACCTCTAACAAAGTCAGTTAATGATCAGTTCCAGTTAAAACCTCTGGTAATAAATAGTTCAGCAGTTAATTCCAGTTAGGTACAATAGAATTACCTCCAACGAAGTTGGTTGATAGACAGTTCCAGTTAAAGCCTCTAAAAGTAATTCATAGATTAATTATAAATGATGATAACATTAGTTATACAAAATTACATCTTAGGTAGCATTCTTACAAAAGATTGTCCACCTCCTGTAATTTTGACCAATCAAAATTTAGGATCAGATTTGAATGATAGTCATATAAGCAGATTTTTTCTATATGATTATTGAGAATCTGTCTTCTGATTAGCTAATTTATTTAATTAATAGTAAAAAGTGATACTTAATTTTTTGAAGTCTCTAGTTTTTTAATATAGTAGTATAAAATTTTGTGTTTATATTCAACAAGACTTTAGCTTTAATGATTCTATCTTGATCCTAGTATAGGCATACTTTTACTAGTAATAATGGCAAAGGGCTTACTGCACAAAAATACAGGACTATATGTGATATATGGCAAAAACAATAAAGAAAAATTTTGCAAACTGATGCTAAATATTTTATTTAAAGCTATAAAGAGTCAAGCTGCTCCAACCTTAAAAGCAGAACTCAAATTAGATGACCAGCTGTGTCAACAACTTTATTTTTCGATAAGATTAGATCTCACAAATATAAAAACTTATTAGTAATAATGCTAAAGGAAATATAGGACCCTTTGCAGTATAGCAAGAACACTCTTAAAGAAAAGTTTTGTAAACTAATACCAAAACTCTTACTTAAAACTATGCAAAGCTTTGCTGCTCTGAATTTGTTGAACCTGGTTTGTATGATCAATTTAGTCATAAACATTATACTGAGTTGGTTGTATTTGATAGAAATTTAAGCATGAATAAAAACCAAGAATATAGACAATGTAAAAACATGGGGCTATGTGCAGTATGTAGCAAAGATCTTTAAACAAGTCAAGAATAGTTATTTGGAATACAAGAATAGTTTCAGTATTGTGGTATGAATGTCTATGTTTATATTCATTCAGTAAGACCTTACAAAATTGATTATTTTTTTAATTAATTTAGATCAAATAATATTGTTTAATTTAATATGAGCTAAAAGTTGAAATGCGTCTCTAGTAAAGATGATGACAAAAATATAAGGGCGCTCACAATTACAGTTAGCGATGATCATAATCCTTATTAAGTTAGTAATATAAATGCTCTTTTTTTACAAGTCTCTCTTTCGTCCCTTTTTATTTAATAGGACAACCTATTTTATACATTTTATAATCTTAAGAAATCTGACCTGTTAGAGGCTTCATGCTATCATGTTGGCCCCACATAGCATCTACACAAACTAAAACCATAACATATTTCCCCCTTGAAGGCGAGCCCCTGCGCGCCTAAAACTAAGGATTACGAATTAAACAAAAAATATAACTCAAGAAAAGACTACCTATTTAAACAAAATATCAATATCATTCTAACTATTAATTTACAAACAAAATATCTCATACTGCAATCACTGTCGGCGCATCTGTGAATTGCCAGTCATGAGCACCCTCAACTCATTCAAATTAGAATTTCAAAATCTACTCAATTCAAATAAGTCAGACCTTCTCTTACGTTCTATTAATTTATTTGCCTTCCTTACTTGACTAAGACAAAACTTCCGGGAGGGTAAGATCCGCATATAACTGTCATGACCGTCGCTTGATCTCTGTCACGTCCATAGGATTGAGTCTTCATCACTTGTCTATTTGATCCTGGGCTTCGATCTAATTTTTATTTTTATTTTTGTAATACCATTTAATTATCCATAAGACTCTCAGCTCCTTTATCGTGAAGCGTGGTCTTGGGCTCAGGCTTTTGTTTGGCGGTTTGGACTTGTTTACATTTAGCTTGAATTCGCCTTAGATATGTAAGTAGGGAGCTTGGATTCCAAATACTTGAACTCCTTACTTCGATTTTTCTTGAGGTGGCAACTTCCAAGACGAATAACTACCAGCTGATTTTGGTCATGCATATTTTTTTTTTAGTAGGTGCATCGATTGGAGTTATCAGGTTAGTATCAATCAGGTCGTTGTTTGTCTTGCAGTTTCGGGTTTTCTATTGTTTCCTGAGGTTATGAAAAATATTCATCACTTCGGGTTTAAAAAAAGGTTTTTAACGCGATAAAGGCATGGGGTGAACATTCATCCACACAACTGGCACCATATGTTACTATTGTAAATTGGGAGAGTGGATAGCATTGCACAGTTTAGCCCCAATAGTTATCGTGGTTTGGACGCAATGGCATCTAATGATGCCTGACGAAACTCACGTGACCTGACGAAACATAATAGTTTCGTCATTTCGTCAGTGACGAAACTATGACGAAACTTATGGTTTCGTCAAGCGAAATAGTTTCGTCAAGCATCTATAATGGCATCCCACATAACCAGGTGGGATTCGAGTATCAATAATGGTTGAGAATAAAGGAAAAGCAAACCATTATTTTATGTTATTTTATCAAGAAGGACGAGAGCTCTTCTTTTACAAGTTTCTCTTTTGTCCCTTTTATTTAATGGGAAACCTAGAGTTGTTAATGGAGCACTCCAGTCAATATTAAAACATATAACCCACTCCGGAGCACTCCAGAGGTGGGTTATATGTTTTATTAATGCCTGAGTACTCCATTAACAACCCTAGAGAAACCTATGCTTTTACACATTTTATGATCTTAAGAAATCTGACCTGTCAGAGGCTTCATGCTATCATGTCAGCCTCACATAGCCTCTAAGCCATAACAATATGCAACTAATCTGCATTAAGAGTTCGTCATTATATATTATAAAATGATAGTGCACATGACATTTAATAATATGCATCTAGGAAATTATAAATTTTTATATGTTCGCTTTTTTTATTTTGCATTCTACTCAATCTTTTCTCTTGACTTCAAAAAAAAAAAAAATCATTCTCAAAATGGCAAAATTTTATTTAGTCTTTTTTATCGCTTTAGCTTTTATTACAACTGTTATCAACTCCGTCTTTACCATGCCTACGGATATACAGTCAGACCCCCTAAATGCTACCCCCCTAAATGCTACCCCTCTTTAAATGCACGATAGAAGCATGGGCCCACCATGGGACTTATAAGTAAATGCACGTTCTTTATTTTGCATGTGCATGCTATTTTTTTGGCCCATTATATATAAAGTCCCTCCGTAAATGCACTCACGTGATCGATAACCAATCAAAATTATCGATTTTAGATGTAAAAAAAGTATGATTATTATATACTGTAGCAATATTAATTGTAACATTGTAATTGTTAATAAATTATACTAATAGTATTATATATCATCGCTTTTGTCGGCCCATTTAGCTTCGTTGCCATAATAACATCTGTACTAAATATTGGAATTGCAAGAATCATTCTAATAAAAATTTGTAGAATGCTTGATCTCAAGTATTTGTATAGAAATTAGGCAATTTCAGGTGGCTTTAAATATAAAAATTCAATATGTCCAAATTTCCTATTGTAAAATAATATTAAAACTTGTGTATGTATGTACATGTATATAATAAGCGGCTATATGCACACGTGATCATAATTTTTACCATGATATTATTGGCTATTCCCTAATTGCAACCCCCCTAAATGCACGCCTCAGTGCTGGTCCCAACGACGTGCACTTAGGGAGGTCTGACTGTACGTCAGAGTATAGTTCTTGATATTATTAAATAAATTCTTAATTATTGATTAATATTAAATTATTAATAATCTGTAATCGATTAACAAATTTGAAATAATTCAAATTTATCCAATTATAAATAATTAAATTATTAGCTGGTAAGTATAAAATTATTTAACAAATTTGAAATAATATATAATTAAGTAAAATTATTCTAATCGTACCTCACCCTAACCTCTAACTTTCTCCACGGGTACGATTAGAATTTTTATATTACTAATTTCCTAATCATACCCGTGGAAAGATTTAGAGGTTAGGGTGAGGTAGCCACAGGTACGATTATGAAATTAGATAAGTAAACTATATCATTAATTAATAATAAATAATGAAATTATTAGACGTAAGTATAAAATTATTTTACAAATTTGTAATAACAAATTTGAAATAATATATGAATTAAATAAATTTTATCTAATTAATCAATTATATCAATTATAAATAATTAAATTATTAGATTGTATGTATAAAATTTTTTTACAAATTTGAAATAACAAATTTGAAATAATATATGAATTAAATAAATTTTATTAATCAATCAATTATAAATAATTAAATTATTAGGAAGTATGCATAAAATTATTTTACAAATTGAAATAATAAATTTGAAATAATATATGAATTGAATAAATTTTATCTAATCAATCAATTATAAATAATTAAATTATTATCTCGTAAGTATAAAATTATTTTACAAATTTGAAATAATATATGAATTAAATAAGTTTTGTCTAATTAATCAATTATATCAATTATAAATAATTGTCTAGAGTGAAGCGGGAGGACTCTCTTTAATGGAGGAGTGATAGACCAGATTTTGTGTGTTATTATTTCCAGTGATGTCATTTATTTATTTATTTTATTTTTTTTTTGGGTTTAGCAACTGAGACCTTGCTCTTGTTTATTTAAGTTTCATATTGTTATATATAAAACAATGAAAGAAAACAATATTTATAAAACTAGTAAAATTAAAAGCTTAGACTGCACTACAATCTTCTGTTTGTATATAGATTTTTATCTATAGCAAAAAGTTAGCTGGACAGAACCATTAGGTACACCCACTCTTTATAAAATAATAATTGTTAACATCATAGGGTCCATCAGCCATTAGGGTAATAAATCAATTAAGTAATCAAACCTATGTCAGCAAATTATAGAATTTTATATATTGCAGATTTTTTTATGTTACAACGATGATTATACTATATACATATATTTTATACATATTCGATATACAATATGACAATTACGACTAACGATTTAAAATGTTCTATTAGATTATTTTTTTTGTTGTTAAGGTGAGGTTTTGCCTTTATCTTTATTAATAAAATGTGTGAGGTTTCTCGAATTACAAATTATTATACTGTACAAGAATTAAAACTCAGACTATAGATAAAATTCTATCTAAATTATCTGCAACCTAAACCTACTAGAGTGGTTAAAACTCACCTAGATTTGGATGTGGAGAATAGAGTTAGTAGGACAGCTATATTTGATCCAATTGTATGACCAAATGTCTATTTTTCTAAGTGCTAGCCCAAGAGTTGGGCAAGTATTTGTATTGTTTTCATGTAATTGGTCTGGTAGACCACATATACAATTATAGGTATATAGAGCTTTGTTGTGTGAAATATGGGTGTGGATTTAGTAGATGTAGAGTAAGAAGGTTGTTGTGACAGGTTTTGAGAAGATTTCCAGTTTGCAAGTTTTATACAGTATGGTTTCTATAACTGTTCATGAATTTTTTTGTGAGATAAGCAAGAGGAGTTAAACAATAGTATTAGATGCATTTTTGTAGGAGGTATATTGAGATACAATATTGATAAGTGATATAGGGATGAATCCCTGAATTGTAGTATAAAAAGTTGTAGTATTAAAGGGTATAGATTGTGTAGGGGAAAAACAGTAGTATGTTAAGAGATTGTTACGTAGTTGCTGCAGTTCATTGGATGTTATGTCTGATAAGTCTGAAAAGGAAAAGTTTTTGATTGCATTTTGAATAAGAGTTGATATATTGTTTGAATCTGAACAAAGTAGCCAGTAGAGTTCTATTACATTATTATTAAATGATAATTCTAAATGTTTCAACTCATTATTGAGACATGGAATAACCTTGAAACTTTCACAGGTTGTTTATAAAGTATCTAAAAATAAGCTATGTTTCTAATATTCTATTAAAATGTAAGTTTTAGGCATTTGTCTTGCAGAATGTTAAAAATTTCGTCAATTTGAGAAAAAAAGCTTTATCTTAAACATGCAAGTCAAAATTTAATTAGAAGTTTGCAAAAAAAACCAATATAGTACTTTGAGATAGTTCTGCTGCTGTGTTTTCAATTGAAAGAAATTAGATAAATAAGTACAATATTTCTGTGAAAACTTTAGAATTTTATGCTTTTCTTTATAATTAAAAGACTTAAAATAATTTGATCGATCATTTTTTAATTTTACTGATAAAAATCTGATCATAATAAAATGATCAATATAACTGACATAGTTTTGGTTACTTAGTTGATATCACCCTAATCAGCCATCCAGAGGCCAAATGTCCAGAAATGTTAAACCCAAATAAGTAGTTGAACAACCTAACTACTTTTAGTATACTATTCTAGAATCTTCTTCCAGTAGTTTCCTCCAAGAACCTCATATATCATTCCACGTTACTTGTTTCCAAAGCACTTGTGACAACGTATCCAATACAGTAGGTGCCTTTCCAATTTGGTTAGTGTAAACACTGTTGATCTTTTGGAGGGGGTATACCAAAAAGCCCACTTTTGAAAATTTTTCAAACATCACCAATGACATCAAAAAGTTATCTCTTGTACGAAGAAGAATGAGTCTTTCCACGTAATTCAAACAAAGAGCTGCCTAGTACTTCTTCTTTCCAGTGAGTGATAAACTCTGAACTTGTCAGCAGGTAGTCTATGACTTTACCTCTAAATAACAAGCATCGGTTGTTTGGTGAGTGATAAACTCTGAGGCTACTAGCAGATACTCAATTAACTGTATCTTTAAATAGTAGTTGCCTGTTGCTTTACGTGTTTTCCTAGGTTTTTCACTGTTTTCTTTATAACTTCACAATTTCACTTCAGAATTTCTGTGCATATGTTGGTACAAGTGATCGGTGATAAGAGTTACGTCATTTATTTATTGCCCAATAAGAAACAATAAATCAACACGAATCAGCCTGAAATAAACAAATAACAGATGTTTTCAAAACAGGCTATGAGGCTCCGGATAAACAATGCCATGCATTAACCTAGTTAAATTATTAGATTGTAAGTATAAAATTATTTTACAATTGAAATAATAAATTTGAAATAATATAAATTAAATAAATTTTATCTAAATAATTATAAATAATTAAATTATTAGAAAGTAATCATAAAATTATTTTACAAATTTGAAATAACAAATTCGAAATAATATATGAATTAAATAAATTTTATCTAATCATTTAATTATAAATAATTAATTTATTAGCGCATAAGTATAAATTTATTTTATAAATTTGAAATAATAAATTTGAAATAATATATGAATTAAATAAATTTTATCTAATCAATCAATTATAAATAATTAAATTATTAGCAAGTAGGTATAGAATTATTTTACCAATTTGAAATAACAAATTTGAAATAATAAATTTGAATTAACAAATTTGAATTAAATAACTTTTATCTAGTCAATCAATCATAAATAATTAAATTATTAGAACGTAAGTATAAAATTAATTTACAAATTTGGAATAACAAATTTGAAATAATATATGAATTAAAAATAAATAAATTATTAGCCTGTAAGTATAAAATTATTTTACAAATTTGGAATAACAAATTTGAAATAATATAAGTTATGAATTAAATAAGTTTCATCTAATCAATCAATTATAAATAATTAAATCATTAGTGCGTAAGTATAAAATTATTTTACAAATTTGAAATAATATATGACTTGAATAAATTTTATCTAATCAATTATAAATAATTAAATTATTAGTGCGTAAGTATAAAATTATTTTACAAATGTGAAATAACAATTTTGAAATAATATATGAATTGAATAATCAATCAATTATAAATAGTTAAATTATTAGTTCGTAAGTATAAAATTATTTTACAAATGTGAAATAACAAATTTGAAGCAATATATGAATTAAATAAATTTTATTAATCAATCAATTTTAAATAATTAAATTATTAGTATGTAAGGATAAAATTATTTTACAATTTTGAAATAATATATGAATTAAATAAATTTTATCTAATTAATCAATTATATCAATTATAAATAATTAAATTATTAGGATGTAAGTATAAAATTATTTTACAAATGTGAAATAACAAATTTGAACTTGAATAAATTTTATCTAATCAATCAATTATAAATAATTAATTTATTAGATTGTAAGTATAAAATTATTTTACAAATGTGAAATAACAAATTTGAAATAATATATGAATTATTTTAAATTATTAGATTGTAAGTATAAAATTATTTACAAATTTGAAATAACAATTTTGAAATAATATATGAATTAAATAAATTTTATATAATTAATCAATTATATCAATTATAAATAATTAATTATTAGATTATAAGTATTTTTACAAATTTGAAATAAAAATTTGAAAATTAAATAAATTTTATTAATCAATCAATTATAAATAATTAAATTATTAGCCCGTAAGTATAAAATTATTGAATAAATTTTATCTAATCGATCAATTATAAATAATTAAATTATTAGCTCGTAAGTATAAAATTATTTTACAAATTTTGAAATAATAAATTTGAAGTAATATATAATTAAATGAATTTTATCTAATCAATTATAAATAATTAAATTTTTAGAACGTAAATATAAAATTATTTTACAAATTTGAAATAACAAATTTGAAAGTATTAAATTATTAACAGCAGGAAAATAAGAATGGCCCCAACGAAGCGATTTTTGATATAAAGTTAAAAGATATTAACCGACAATTTTTTTAAATTTTTATAAGTTATACCAAAAAATTTTTATTATCTTTTTTTTTTTTTTACTTGATCATGAGTTTTTTTTTACATAAAACATCAACTTTTTATAGACGGAATTGTTTAAAAAACTGAGGGTAACTTTGTAGGGCATATTGTGAAGAACAGAGTTACTGGTCAGTTTTTCAAAATTTTGCTTTCACGATGAGTTGATGGGTTTTGAAGTTGATATGATATTGAAACGTACACTAAGCATATTAATTTTCAAATTGTTTAAAGCTTTCATGCTGATTTGAAAAAAAAACCTACTGTAACTTTATAGAGTTTATATTGCCTTATAAAGTTACCTATTTTTCTCAATAAGTCACTCTATTTGAACTTAATGAAGTGCCTGATATATAATTAACTAAATTTTCTATATTACCCGTCTTTGGTGAAGACTGAAATGTCTCATAGCATTTAAAATAAAATAATAAATCTAAATAAAAAATCAACAAAAAATTGTTTTAGAAAGTAATTTTGAATTCTGAAACGTATCAAAATATTTTTATCTTTGTACTTCAATATATATAATTCACAAAATCGTTAAGAAGTGTTTACCTGTTATAAAAGTATTATGAATAAATGCTATTCATACAATACCATTGTATATATTAATAAATAAATTCCTTTCTTTTTTCTTTTTTTTTTTTTTAGACGTGTTAATATACGTAACTATATTTTGTATATTGGACATGTCAGCCAATCAAATCTGAAACTATATAGTCTTAAAGTGTCATTTCAAAAATAAGATACTTCAAATGTTTTTAGCATAGTGACGCCCGAAAAGCAATAGCTCAAGCATCAATCGTCGGGTTTGAGCGATATTTCAATCAATTTATACATTTAATGATGTGTTTAAGAATAACCTAAATGACCTTAAGTTATTTAAACAATGTCATTTGGTATTTCTTTCTTGTTTTTTTTTTATCTTTTTTTTTTATTACATAATAAATAATTCCATTTACTTTGTCTCTCTATTTACTTGTCTTTTCTATTTCTTTCTCTATTTACTTTATCTCTTTATTCTAAATTCGTACTTCGTCTCCTGCTTATGGATCAAACCGCTTATGCCTAAATCACTTATTTGACACACAGAACACTCATTACAGATAGAAACCCCTTTTTCTTTGTCCACCTTTTGATGAAAGTAAATTGGCCGGCATTAAAAGATTTTCAATTTATTAACAAAATTAACAGTAATTAAAATGAAATTTAATCTATTTTTATACTTCTTAATCATATCAATCATTGCTTTGGAATTTCTCAGAAATTAAAAATGTGGACAACAATTTCATAAAACGTGATTATTTATTGAAACGTTGCTGGTGTAGTTTTGCCTGCCCCATATGCCCTGCTACGATTGGCTGCTTAATGTTTTATTCGGTTATCTAGTATTATTATCTTTTAAAAATTTTTCATTTCAATTATTATTTTATATATTTACAACAATAAGAAGAGTTTTATTCGTTATCTGAAAATTCAGTTGTTGTTGATTTTAGTTTTAGTTTATGACGAAATTCAATAAGCTTTATTTTCATACTTTTGTCTCTCGTCACCTATTTGTCGTTATTCATTAACACTAGAAAAAATATAATTGTTAGACAAAACCTCGAGGTTTCGCGAAACCTATTTTCGTCTTTCGTCAACTAAAATCTCAAATGACGAAATGACGAAACTGACGAAAGGTGACGAAACTGACAAAAGGTGATAATACTGACGAAAGGTGACGGAGCTGACGAAATGTTGCAAAAGGTAACAAAACTAATAAAAGATGAAGAAACGGATTATATAATAAACGAATGTAAGTAAGGACGCTGTTGGCTCTCTAAATTTTATATTCATATAAGGCTACAATTTAAAATATACAATAGCTGATAGAGGTTTCGGACGTTTCTGATTTCCATTTCATCTTTTGATTCCAAAATTTCAAAACAGAAATAGGACTTTTAGTACTCTTACTTATAAGTTAACTCTGAAACCCCCTAATTTATACTTATTACATATACGTTAATACAAGAATGCCAATTATTAATGCTTAATGTAAATTTTTAGAAGTTTTTATTTTATAACTATACACTAATTTTATTTGCTAGAAAATTACTTTACAAATTTTTTAAATCTATAAATTAACTAAATTCATCATAATACGCCTATATTTATACGTATTTATTTATTTAAATATTGAGAGATGTTAATGGCTATTTATCTATTTATAATTTCTGTAATTGCCTTTTAAAAACTAAATATACAAGTCAATAAATATCTTCAGCATTAAATATAAATAAAAAGCCTCAATAATAAATTTTTGTTTTTTTGTTTAAACATATAAATTATAGATTTATTTTTGTTAATAGCTTAGCTTTGGTGAAAACATGGATTACAATAATCATTTTTTGCGGGAACACTAGGATATCGTTATTAACATGGATTATCAGTAAACTTTTTTTTTTTTTAACGGGTGCATTAGGGATTCGTCTTTTTGAGTATAGGGTTTCGTCATTTTAAGTTTGGTGTTTCGTCTTCTAAACTGTTTGACAACAGTTTTTTGACCTTTTCGGCTTTTTCTCATAATCATTCGTCTTTAATCAGAAGGATTTGAGGTTTCGTCTTTTATCATCATCATGCAAAAAAGAAAAAAGAAATCGTTTAACAAATCATACTAAGAAATGATCACTTGCTATTTGCAGTATTATGATAAATAGGGTTAACGGCCCAAACTTCTTTTTCTTTGATTACCATATGTTTGCGTAATAACGCTCATGAGCGTTTATTTCGAAAATCGTATCATCCAAAAGTAAGATGTATGGCTTCGAAGTGACGTCCATGCACGTCTCGAAATAATGCGCACATGAATTAGCTGATTACACAAATGTCTTTATATGTCAGACCACCAGTCTTTAGCTCAAAATAACGCGCATGTGCGTACTCGAAATAACGACGTGCATGTACTCATAGCGTGCAGGTGAGCGTTATTACGCGAAAATACGGTATGACTGTTCGTTCACAAAACCTTGCATTTGATTTGATACCACAGTTGGCTATGATTTTTAAATATATAAACGCAGCTAATTTCAGTTTGCAAATTTAATCAAAGAAACCTTTTAGAGCTCTACCATGTGACTAGAAAGTGACAATTTTTTAAATGCTTTAGCCGTTTATGGTTTATGGAAATATATGCATTTAATTGGATGTTGAGGAAAAGTTTGAGTTTGACTATCTAATGTGACCGATATGACCAATATGTTATCATGCCACGTTTACGCGATTCATTTATTAATTAGTAATTGGAGTTTCAATTTCATCGTATTTGCATTAATGTATATTGTAATATGTTTATATTGATGCAGCGATATAACACGCAAGGGCATAAATTCGAATTTTCAGCCTAAATATTAAGTTTAATTCAGGCCATTATTCGAAATAATGTCCTTGCGCGCTACTAACGCAAATACAGTATTCCAGTTAAAATCGATATAATGCAGAAGTAAGTAGGGCGCCTACGACTTTAAATTATGATAAGTAGAATCAAATTAATTTTAATGGGGTTTCAAAATTAACAAATAAGTGGTGCATTTCGAAAGTCATAAAAAATTAATTAAAAAATATTTAATAAAAATTGTGTGGGGGTCTGATATATGGGGGATCTTGTATACCAGATACTGCAGTTTACGGTAAGTTAAGATTTTTAAATAGCATTTTTACTATGTCGACAATAAGAACAGTTGATTTCTCAATTAAATAAATCCACAAATAAGAAATTCATAATAGATATAGATTATTTTTAAATATTTCCAATTAATAAATATTAAATCAAAATTGAATAAGTGGTTGTTTAATGACCAAAAATCAGCACAGATAATACACAGTGTATATTTATGCTTGCCAGTTAAATTGATCTAACACGAAATAAAAAACTTAATGAGAAATGGCATATTGATTATATATGAAAGTTTATTAATTTCGAAAGTAGCAGATAATTTATAATCTTATTGTAATATAAATTTACGAAACAGTGAAAGTATTTCTTTTTATTTTACAAACTAATTTAATATAACTATTGTACGTCGAAATCGAATTTTTGTGGTTTTCAAATCAACTTATGTTGCAATGAAATTCTAAACTGATACAGTTGGTTATTCTATTTAATAAGAGGATTTAAAATTAACTTAAATTTAGTAATTATCAGATTATTGAAACAGATGAAATTGAATTCTACGTCCATACAGTAAATTTTTAAAAATGTATGAGTTCAAGAATATTTATTTTTATTTCGCAATGCCTACTAAATTTCCCGATGCAATTCTTTTAATCGACGTCGTAAAACCTTTATTTTATTAAGTGAGAGGATTATATTTATATATTAAAGCTGTTCAAGATACATTAAACAACTATTAGAACTACTAAAGATTATTGGTTCAAAAAACATTCAGCTTACGAAATCTTGAAAAATTAACAAGACTACTGCATTACTTTGTAGTTTACTTCAAGATGTTTAACCTATGTTGGTTTTTTCAGAATTATGAGATACGTTATGTAATCTAAACCAAATTTAAACACATACATTTTTTTAATTAATTGTAGATTTCCGAAAAGTGCTATACAGTTATATTTTACAATCATTCATTAAAAGGATTGGACGATTTGTACAAGAAGAAAATTTTTCAATCCAGTTGTGACAAAACCAATTCATCGCTAATAAACTTTTTCTTAATCAATTTAATTTTAATAACTAACTACGCGAGATAAAATTTTTCTTTAGGGCCTAATCCAAATTGGATAATACGTACGTATTCCTTCAAAAGTTATAAATGTGCGAGAAGTTTTACAACATAATTAGTGTCACGAATAAGTAATATAAATTGCTACAAATGTAAAAAGTAAAATTACCTCGCAGAAGTAGCTGTCATCCCAATAATCACGTTTGCAATAATTAATGTATGAGAGCTAAGATTTTAATTAACATAACATACATCATTTATTAATTTTTACCGAACATTTAGATATCAAATTTATTTTATTGTATTTAATAATATTCAAGTTAATTAAAAAATAAAGGTCATTATAATCACAAAGTTAAACTATCGTCTTTTTGTTCATAAAAGATAAATTCGTGAAAACCTTTATATTGGTAAGTCATATATAAATTAACAAAAATAATGACTTCAAGTAAAATCTTTCAATATTGTCTTTATACTGTCTTTACATTAAACCGATTTCCAGTTTTTTGATAAAAATTTATTATTTATTTTATAAGTAAAAAAATTTCTTTAACTTATTATATAATCTTTAATGTTAATTCATTAAAGTAAAAAAGTGAGGTTTATTTAAAAAAAAAAGTTCATTAAATAAATTATTACGTTCGTTAAATAATTTTTATAAAATATTTTCTTTGCAGTAAATAAATTATTAAGTTTATTAAGTAGTTCTATAAACTCTTTTTTTTCATAAATAAAATATTTTAAATTGTTAAATAATTTTTTAAAGAAAAAGGCAATCAAGATTATAAAGAATAAATGACTTTAATAATTTTATACCGATGGCAAATTTACTAATGCATGTAATGACATTAGTCGACTATTTTAATTGACATAAATTGAGAAATGACGTGATTAAATTAATTTAATGTTTTTAATTTGAATATGCACTAAATGGATTCGAAATCACCTTTTAAGTTAGTTCGAAATTCTTTACCGATTTGAGTGAATTTAAACTTTCGTTTCAACATATGTGTATTAAGAATCAACTTATATTGATTCTAAATCTTCCAAGATTCTATTCCGACGTACAACATAAATATGAATTATTTCAAATGAACTTACTATTCTAATCATCACAAAACAAATCAATGAAATTAAGAAATCAAATGAGAAATGAAAAATCTCTATAATAATTAAGATTTCTTTCCGATTACTATTTCTTCATATTGACAATCTCTCGATAAACGAGATTACAGAAGATCTATAAGGTAAGAATGACCAGGATTGTATAGTATAGGGTACAAAATTTAAAATAAAGATATTTTATATCCCCATGTAATTTGGTTTGTAGAATATTCAAAAAAAAATATCTATATTACGAAATTCGAGTAATTTTATGATCTATATAGTCAATTTAATTTCAATTTACCCTGAAACATGAGATTTTAAAAATAAATCAAGAATTTATACATGAACAAAATGATGGGTAAAAATGTACAGGATACTCGTGACGAACGATAATTTTATTATAAGTGGATTGGATTATGTAGCAAAAAGGATTTGGTAGATCATATTTGATAGGTTATCGATTTTGACAGGATCAGAAAAATTTGATTTATGTTCGATCTGATGCGTATATAAAGGTTTGTTTGGAACCGATCTTACTTCATATGTTGAAGCCGATTAAAACCGGTTTTAACATGTGAAAAATAAACTGGTTCCCCATTTTTCAGGTTTGATATTTAGAGAAAGGCAATGCATTGTTTTTTTTTTTATTACAAGTAATATTGCGCTTTGTAAAGTTCCAATAATTCAATTTTTTTTTTATAAACTTTGAAAAAAGAAATTTCGATATTTAGAATTCTAATATGCCTTTAAAACATTGAAATTGTTTAAAGACTTTGTCAAAATTTAACGTCAATATAACGTCAATAACTGAACCAAATTAGTAAACTAAATCATGTTTGGATCGGGATTGGCAACACGTGACTACTTTTTTTTCGCTAAGGTATTACAGTAGATCGACATGCATAGTATCATAAAATTTGTCTGCCTGAATTCACTTTTTTTCAAGCGACCGTTGCTGTTAAAATATGAATAGGTATTATGAAAATAACGAAAATGATGATGAAAATGGTAAATTTAAAAGTTATTCGAAAAAGTATTGCTATTTACGAATGTAGATTCTACATGAACGAAAATTTTTAGAGATACAGATAATCAATGATCTTTTATGTGTGTAGTCAAAAACGTCACATGAAAGATAAAAAAAAAAAAAAAACTTTAATTATTCGGTAATTTTGAGCATATATATATATACTTTTGAAGATATCAATTTAACGCTTTTTGATAATTACCTACAATTTTTTCAAGATCCATTAGACCGATCGCACAATCTATTATCATCTTTAATCTCCACATCAGATGCCGACCTTATTCGTATTGACATCGAAAGTATAACATTCTTTCCACAAAAAACACAATTATTTTCTGGAATCAACACAGATGAAAAATTATTTACAGAAGTTACCACAAGAGTCGTATGCACAAATTTAGAATTATGTGTTAAACTTGGAGAAGAAGGAATTTTTATAATTTTAGATCGATACTTAGAAGGTCATGACGCATCAGTGGGAGAACTTATAAATGTACTCGATAATGATGAAATTGAAGGGTTAGGTCAAAAAGATTCGAAAGTTAAAGAAATCATTTTTATGGAAATTAATCAAGTGGATGGGTTCAAAGTAGAAAATCGTAATATTTATTTTGAGTTTGATAAAGGAATTGTACGAGAGGTAAATATACTTATTACAATTTATATGCATACACTATAATAATATTTTTCATATAGTATTTTTCACATGCAACATTTTATGGATTTTATATAATATAAATATCCGTATCGTCGAACCGGTTATTTATTTAAATATTATATATATAGCATTATTGCTATCCATCTGAATCAGCAACACAAAAACCAGAAGTGACAAATAAATTATTGGAAAATGCTACACTAATGATTGCTAAGCCTAAGAATATAGTAAGCAAAGATCGATTGATGAAATTTAAAGAAGGTGTGAATCTACAGAGAATTGATAGAATTTCATATGAACCTACTTTCAATTGGGATCAAGATGTAGTTCCTAATCAAAAGGTATATTAATTTATCGATAGATAATTCTGCACTTTTGAATATGATTAAAATATATAATAATGATTATACTGTTATATAGGATCAATCTAATATTGTTCCTGTCGACAAGTCAACTAGTTTCAAGCCAACCGAATCTAAAATCAATAATCAATTTATCAATAATAAACCACCTGGAGCTAAAATCAACAAACAATTTATCAATTACAACAAGTCACCAGAAACTAAATTCAATAATCAATTTATCAACAATAAGCCACCAGAAGCTAAATTCAATAATCAATTTATCAACAATAAACCACCAGAAGCTAGAATCAAAAATCAATTTAACAACAATAAGCCACCAGAAGCTAGAATCAACAATCAATTTAACAACAATAAGCTACCTGAAACTAGAGTCAATAATCAATTTACCTACAATAAGCCACCTGAAACTAGGATCAATTATCAATATTACAAAAATAAAACCATCAATAATCAACCTAAGCATAATACTACAAAGGTAATCTAAAATCTTTATATAGATTTACTGTATTTAGTATCGCATATATATGAAGTTCTAATATCGATATATAATTATGTATCATCATTATTAGTATAAATATATCTCATTCACAATAAATTATACAATCGATTCTCCAATTAATCGTACCACATTAAAAAATACACTTCAAATTTCCGAAAAAGCAACGTTAGAAGAACTACTTTCTGATGTAAACAAACAAATTGCTACCTCTTCTTTTGATAATATCTCTGAAGATATTTCAAGAAAATTTTATTATGAAAATAATTTTAACCAAAAAATTATGATAGTTGATGAAGAAGATTGGAGGATTGCTAAATGGGAAAGAAAGAAATCTGGTAATACGGAATTTTTTATAAAGTTTTGCTAAAATTTTTTTTTTTTTATTGCTACATTATATTTTTTATTACATTATGAATTATGTTTTTTCTGGAAGTAATATTTTATAGTGATATAACAAAAATGAGTATTTAAAACAACTATTGTGTTGTTTTGATTCAGTATATAGCTTTTATACAATTGTAACTAAAGAGGTGTGAATTTTATTGCCATTAAAACAATTATTTGTGATGTATTACTTATATGTGAATAAACATTTTACAAATTTAAGTCTCCTTTTTCAAATTTCTGATTTAGTTTTTTGATAGTATTGCTTTTTTAGTCATTAGCGATTTTTAAAATACATAATAGAAAAAGGTATCGCATTTACTTTCGAATATGGGATCACAATCTGTCAATATCATAGTAAAGAGTATAATGTCCTTCGTCACTAATATTTTTTGTAATGCGAAATCAATCTGTGAAAATGATTCTATGTTTTCACAATTGAGTCTACGCGTAATATAGAGTTGATAATGCGTAGTTTATAGTATGCTATCATACCCAATACATACTGTACCGAAAATCTTTGCAGCTAAATTTCTATCATAATATTTATGCTAAGAGTTATTATCTCGTATATTATCGACTAAACTACCTAAAAGAATCGTGGACTTATAAATTGGATTTTGTAATATCGGCGAATCATGTGAATATGAAAAACTAGCTCCTAATCTATATTGCAAAAAAATGATACTAACGACAGCCCGATGTTGACCGTTCTAGGCATATCCAACTTTATATAAAAAAGTAATAGTAAATTTTATAAGTCATAATAAGTCATAAAGAGGTCATATGACAATACTGAATGACGGTATCAACTAGTGATGTCGATATAAAGTTTCGCCATAATTATGATTTTTAGGTGATAGAACTAATAATTACGGATGAAAATATTGCACTTACTATAAAGATAGAATCATGACCATAAATCAACATCAAGCAAGGTCATAATGGTCTTAGATATTAAGATCGATACTAATTACATAGTTGCTAAATTATTTTTTCTTTTAAAAAAAAAATGCTTAATGCTAATATTAATAATTAATAAAAACAATGCTAAAATAAATTTTAAAATTTTACAGTTTCATAGTTTATCGTTTACTGCAAGTATATGAAGTTTTAGATAAAATTTCTTGTCTTCGAGATATTTTGATAGCACTTACAATTCTAAACATCACAAATATAAAAAACATAGACCTCTAAAGTGGTGGCTTATATTTTATTAAATTCATCTATAGCTCCTAATGAAAGTGTATATGCTGTAAATGGAATCCGCTTAAATGGATTTCGATCTCAAAACAACTTATATGGATGCTATTTTTATTAAATATTTATTTTCTACGTATTTTTTCTTCAAAATTTAATTCTTTATTTTACATTGGAACTATGTAGATGACAGTCACTTTCACTTTTGATCACTAATATTTTATTTGGCAAACTTCAAGACCATAACATATCAGCTAATCTCGTTTTTTTTTTTTTTTTTTGACCAAAAAAAAACACCCCATTGACCCTAAAAAAAAAAAATTGTTTTCCGAAGACAAATAAGCTACTTTGTTACATCAAACCAATGAGTTTTTTTTAGCTACATACGAACTTGTGGTTTGATTAATAAGCGGTTAAAGCTTTAAAATCGAATGATTGAAACAAAATTATCGTAATAACACAACGGCCTTCCTTGGTTCAACGTTAATACTCGTGTACTATTTTGCAATGAAAGGTGTTACAAGACTTCCAAGGTCTTATTCATCATGGAAATTTTGCTCATTATTCTTACAATCAACCTCTTACAGATATCATCCTTTTATCTTTACAACACATCGAACAATTTAAAAAGTTAATAGTAAAATTACACAAGCGGCTTCCTCTTCACAATATAAACAACTTATCAAGTTTTTATGTACAGAACCAAAAACCATTGCCGATCATTCCAAGAAGAGATTGATCAAAGTTTAACGCGTTGAATCAAAACTTGGTGCTCCGATAACCGATACCAATGCACCTCTCTATAATGCTCTTGAGACAAGTTTGTCGAGGGTGGAATCGATGAAGAATTATTCAATCATCGATTAAAATTTCGTGCACTTTCATTTATTAAGTTTTTAATTCGGGCATCATCTAGCATTGGTCAAAGTTAAAATTTACTTTTTTAAATAATTTTATTAATTTTTGATAATGATAAATAATTTACTATTATGTTTTGATACCGTATTTTCGCGTAATAACGCTCATGAGCGTTATTTCGAAAATCGTATCATCCAAAAATAAGATGTAATGACTTCGAAATGACGCCCATGCGCGTCCCGAACTAACGCGCAAGTTTGGATCAATGTAAATTAGCTGATTACATAAATGTTTTCATATGAGTCTTTAGCTCAAAATAACGCGCACGCGCGTACTCGAAACAACGCGCATGTACTCAAAATTAGTGTTTTTACGCGAAAATACGGTAATAATAAATTAAAAAAAAAATAATGATAGAATTTTAATGTTTTTTTTTATATACGTTTTTGATATTTTAAAAAATTCAATGAACATTTGAACCGATGCTCGAAATTCTAGAGTATGCGACTGAACAATACTCAAAACTCATCTATAAATTTGAATTCTATTAATCCTCCTGAGCGTGATCAAATAAGATTATTGCTGATGATTCTGCACTTGTGGAAACTTGGAACCATGGCAAAAGCAAATTTGTCTTTAAAATCTCGTGAAAATATAAAGCGCCTCTTCCAACTTCAATTAGTTTAAAATGTGTTGAATTCGTGAACAATTTTAATAGAATAGATATTCTGAATACACTTGAAAATATTGTCCATAATAATGAGTGGAAAGGGGAGAAATTAAATTAAAGCACACAAATCGTATATTACTGTAAATGCCCTGTATGTAATTTGCAATACTTTGAATAATACACGTACTTGTGTTTAATCAAATTGAAGCTTGAGATTCGGCTTCACTAATATCAATATTGTTTTTTATTGAAAGAAGATATGGGACCCCACAGCAAAAGGAGGAGATGGGCTAAAATTAGATTTTTTTTTTTAATTTTATAAATATTTATTTTTATTTTTTTAAAAAAAATATTTTTGCCCATCTAAAGGTGCAAACATTTAAAAACTTGATAGTAACTTACTAAAAAAATAATGGCAATATGACACATAGTCGTACAAGTGCCGTAAGTACCAGGAACGCAGTCATGCAAATTGACGGAGTGTATGGTTACCTTCCATCAAGAATGATAGTTGCATTTGATTGGACATTAAAAATCTATCAATGTGATCTACCGTTCATACCGGTGTTTTATGCTCAACCTTTTCTATTTTTAGTTAGTATTGTTATTTTATCGTTATTTATTTCTTATTTTGGCATATTTTGGGGCATAGTCGGGTGATTGAATCTCCAAACGGGTGATCAAAGGTGATCAAATCTCCAAATCTCCAGACGGGTGATCAATTACTCGTTTGGAGATTTGAATCTCCAAACGACTCCCATACGAATTAAAAAATATATAAGGGCTTGGTTTTAGGTTATGGAGGAAGAACAAGTAGGTTTGTAGATAGTATTTCTGTAATAATCCAATGTATTGATTCATATTAATAAAGAGGACCCTTATACCCGTAATTATGTGTGTTAGTTATCGTTTTAAACCATTTAACCTTAATCACAATTTGTTCACGATCGAACTAAACCGGCCCAATTTCATCAAGCTCTCCCAACCGATCGTAACACCAGATTTGGTATTTGTGTTATTCTGAGAACGCAGTAATATGTATCATATGGTGGAACGAAATCAGGTAAAATATTCTCTATCGCTATCAGACTGCCTTAAGATTCAAATTGTATTTATTGTGATCTATTTCGATTTTACTGAGTTTTTACTTAATATTCTATTCAGTATCATCAACTCACCAAAAATTACTTCACAGACAACTTAGTTCGCAGAGAATTTAATTACAGGTAAGTTTATTTTACAATCGATTTATTCACAAACAAGTTTGTTTTATTGGCAGTTATTTCAATTACATCAAATTTCACAGACAAATTAATTCTAGTCATTGTCGTTAGAATTAAGTTTAAATTTACCGTAAATTCTCGAAATAGTGGGCATGGACGTTGTTTCGAGAATTTACGGTAAAGCTGGTGCAATTTATGAAGAAATTGTTGGCTAAATATATTGTCAACAAAATGAATTTGTCTGTGAATTAACCGTCTGTAGAATAATCTTGTCTGTAAATTAATTGTCTATGAACTAAGTTGTCTATAAAGTGATTGTTAATAATTTAATACGAAATGTATAAAAAGCGAAAAGTGCAAAGATAGAATGAAAATAAATTCGAACGGCTTATTTGGTAATATAGTCGACCAGAATTATGACAAGCATTATAATGTTGGGTAACGGTATTGTGAACATCGATCACCGTAACAAAGACGATTTTATTAGAGAATAATACGTGTTATACAATATATGTTATCGCAGAATTAATACAAATAGAAAGAGCAAAAGTTAGTCTTTTGACTGTAACGAATAAAGAGAAGAGAAGCGTATAGTAAAGATAGTTTACGCCTGAAGTTGTTTCAGTGTGTGTCTTGCTCCAAGTGAGACGTTTATAAATTGATAACCAGTTGAGCAAGATAACAGTTACATCACGTTCCTGGTTTTAGCGCGACTGCGTCGCGCAGCTACCCTAATAGTAAAAGTATTATGTTCAGTATTACGAATAGTTGTAATGTATGGTTTAGCGAAGTAGTGGTGTATGCTACAAAAATAGCATTTGAGTATATAAAACTAATATATTATACTCGCTTCATACTCAGTTGTAACCTCAGCAACCATACGCGTGTTTGCTAATTTGACATCTTATACACAACTTTTTAGAACCCTGGCTCTGGATTGGCTTTTTAAGTACCCAAGTCCAGTAAAATGAAACGTGGGTTTCTATTTAACCCTCTAAAACCCACCTACATTTGTTTCATATAACTCAATTCTAAAACTAACCTCTAACCTTAACTACTAACCACTAACCCTAAAAATGCGCCCCAAAAAAATTATTTTTCGGCGATTTGTTAATTTTTTTATAATATACTTATTTCATTTAATCTGTTTCATTTTAATCCGTCACATTTATGAATTGACAAATCACATATATAATCAATTTTATCTTTAGCGTATATAAACAAGGTGTTAAACTTTAATAATTCGCAATCATTAAGACAGAGTATAAAAACTATATAATTAATATCAGATATGTGATCCTCAAAGAATTACGCAAGTGGTAAGAAAGTTACATCAAATTAACGTTAAATTTTTTTAATATAATACTTCCCCGTTAAAATATGCACCAATTTTAAGCAGGGACGATGATTTTCTGTGGTGATATTTATTTATTTTTGATGATTTTCTGTGGTGATATTTATTTATTTTTTAAAAATAATAAATATCAGCACAGAAAATCATTGACCCTGACTTTAAGGCATTTAAGAGCGATAATTAATCTGTAATTTTCTCATTTAGAATTTTGAAACCGTTCATATACAAAAAATTTATATTAATATAAAGTGATGTATACTGCTAACAAACGAAGCCTTTCTATGCCAAACAATTCAAACCCATTTTTAGAATCAAACACCAATCTATCTCAAGCATTAATTTAGATCACTCATCTCTAGCAAATTTATTCCTTCTTAAACATCGTCACTGTAGCTCGAAAAAAAGTCAATTCGTTAGAACCTATTTTAACGTTAAAATTCAGAAGCTTTCCTTTACCATTGTATTTCATTATAAAAAGGTTATATACAAGTGTACGCCAATGGCGTCCCACGGCATTAAGCCAAGGATCCTAAATAAATAAAAAACTATATAAAGTTGACTGCATCACGAATCGAATATTTAATGAGTCGGTAAATCGTAATTATAGTTATGTTTTCTTCTAAGTTAACCGCGACTTAAGTCCTGACGACTAGGGTCCGTAATCGGGCCGGGATACCCGGGCCCGAGCCCGACCCGATCTGCAAAAATTCCGGGCCGGGCCAGCATTTTTAGGCCCGTAATTATAATGAGCCGGGCCCGGGCCAAGCCCGCTAAAGTACCGGGTCGGGCTGGGCTTTATAAAAAAGCCCGTAAAACCCAAAAAAGCCCTGTTAACTGAGTTACACAATTTTAATTTATATTAAAAATCTACTTATTACATACCATATCACAGTAACGATTGAGGTAAGAAATATATTAATTTAAATTTTAAAAAATACACGTAAATAAAATAAATTATTACTAATGATACTTTATTCTCATTAGTTTAAAATGTAATACGAATGCTAACTCAACAGGTATAATGTCGATAAATATGGATAGAAATGGAATGATTATTAAATGTAAACCGGTATAAAATCAACAAGGTTTTTAGTGTATCTCCTAATTAAGTA